>BCLH01000139.1:0-14645 GCA_001602315.1 Zoysia pacifica | reverse complement strand
GCAATTTTAATTCCAATTTATATCTGCCTGACAATATTTATGAAATGTTCTTGTGAACAATGGGAAAGGATATAAGAAATATATAGTACGTATGTTTCATGGTTTATAGAAACAACACAGTCAAGGAATATGTATAGAGAGCAAGTGGTACAGATGAACGTCTTTGTATTTCATTGTGGAACTTTAGTCGTTTTAGTTTCATGGTATCTGAGTTTTCAAATAGGCACTGCTAGATTGCTATTACACTTTCAAGCCTATGGGTGTTACAACTATGCTGGAAGTCCTATTTGTCCATCTGTAGTTACTGGTTGATAATTCTTTTGTTGCACTAAACTTGTTTACAAAGGATACCTCTTAATTGATCTCTGAAAATTCCCTTTACTTAGATGTCAGGCTTCAGAATGCTATCTCAAGTAATGATCCTGATGTCATCAAATTTATAACGGTGATGGCTCTTTGCAATACAGTGGTTCCGATAAAGAGGCAAGCATGCATTTCTTTCATTACTGTCTCTCTTGATTCGTGCCCTTTAGTGGTTCTTATATGGCTTCAACTTTCAGTGCTTGCAGTGACAATGACACTGTGTCATACAAAGCACAATCGCAAGATGAGGAAGCTTTGGTCAATGCAGCATCAAACCTGAATGTGAAGCTTATAAGCAAAGACAGCAATGCTGCTGGTTAGTAAGTGTTTGTTAAATTGTGATGAAATGGTACTGTTTATAGCATACTGCTTCATTGAAATTCCTGTCATTTCTAGAGATTTGTTTCAATGGGTCTATGTTCTATTACGAGATATTGCACATTTTGGAATTCACTTCGGATCGCAAAAGAATGTCTGTTGTGGTAAAGGAAAGTCAGACTGGGAAAATTCTCCTTTTATCTAAAGGTGCTGATGAATCAATTCTCCCTCGTTCGTATCCAGGTACATGTTTTAGCAATGAAAAGTACATTACTCTGATGCCTTAATACTGAATTAACATGTTATGTTTGTTAGAGATAGAACTCAGATATTATAGATAGAGAACTGTTTTATCTCTTTTCTGTAATTACTCCAGTTTTGTATATATCGTACCATCAACTGTACTCTCTATATATGGGACTTTGGCCTCCTGGGAATACAAGATCTGTTTCCCTGACATGGTATTAGAGCCAGTTTTTTTTTTATCTCCAACCTCTCCCTGCTGCCGAAGCTAACTCTGCCGCAGCTGCTGCTTCATATCAATCTTGCCGGTTTCTCCAGATTGCCGGCTCTGCAGCAGTCTCCACCAGCCACCACTGCCCTGCTGCCTCGGATCCGCTCGTTGGCCCTCCCTGCTGGCTCCCGCCCTGCTCATCTTTTCCTGCCAGCTTTATCGCCGCCGACGTCCCTGCCAGCTCTTCCACCCACCAGCGGTTCCTGCTGCTTACTCGCCTGGCTTTGTCGCCCACCGGCGCCCTTGTCAAGAATTCATGATATTTTGTTGTATTGTGCCAGATGGTTACATGGATAACCATTATCCTCTGTTTATACAAGGGGTTTTTTTGTCATTTATACGCTACTTCGATTTCACCAGAGGAATTAATCTTTGATCCTAATTTGTATTGTATATGTATCACAGGACAAGAAATACGGAGTTATTTTGAGGCTGTAGAAATGTATTCACAGTTGGGGTTGCGGACATTATGTTTGGGATGGCGAGAATTGGAAGAAGATGAATACAAGAGCTGGTCCAAAAAATTTCAAGATGCTAGCTGCTCATTGGAGGATAGGGAGGTAATTTGTTCCAAACCTTAGGATTTATTCTTGTTTGAGTACATGCTTAGTACCTTTTTAGTTCACTCATTTGTCTTACCAACTCTCAACTGCATTCTTAACTTATATTTTTATCCATACAGTGTAAAACTGCTGAGGTCTGTGACAGTTTAGAGCGAGACCTTCATATTCTGGGTGTTACTGCAATAGAGGACCGTCTCCAGGTATAGCTTGTTCGGTAATCATTGTATCCTGCTATCTATAGAAATATCTGTCTTTACATTTGCTGCCACACCTTATAGATTCTTGTGGCTTGCAGGATGGTGTTCCTGAAACGATTAAATTGTTAAAGAGGGCTGGAATTAATGTGTGGATGATAACTGGTGATAAGCAAAATACAGCCATTCAGATTGGACTTCTTTGCAACCTCATCACCTCAGGCAAGTATTGTTACAAGAAAGTTTGTTGTCTTTTGAATTTCTCAATCACAATGTACAACTATATTAGTTGTCCCGTGCAATATTTTCTTCATTGGACTTATTATTGTATCAAATGAACAGTTACCCAGTTTTTTCATTTGTATGCTGCTGGCACATTTATTGTTGTCTGAATTGATCTTTATGCAACTGGTACTACGATGGGTTGCCATGAGCGTAGTAATTGGTATAATGTTACACATGAAGGGGAATCACCATGAGCGTAGTAATTGTGTAATGTTATACATGATTTTTTTTAACTATTATATGGCTCTTATATAATATTGGTCATATGGCTCTTATGTAAGTTATTCGTGCAGGGTCACCATTAGTGTAGTAATTGTATAATGTTATACATGAAGGGAAGTCCTAGCGCAGCAGTAAAGCTGTTGCTTTGTGGCCATGAGATCGGTTCGAATCCTGTAAACAGCCTCTTGCAGAAATGCAAGGAAAGGCTGAATTACCGGGAGCTACGTGTGCCGGGCTGCCCTTTTTTTCATGCAGGGTCACCATTTTTTTATTTTTGTTTTTTTTGTGGAAATCTGATGTGTTTTACGTATAGGCTCTAGGGCAGTTTACAATTTCAGTCATGCAACTTTTTATTTCACGTGAGCTATTTTTGGTTTACCATGTTAGTATTACCTCACTATGTGGACAATATGATACTTATCTGTTACCTATGAATCCAATAACTAGATTCTCACTTCATTTTTCACACCTTAGATCCCGACAGTGAACTGCTGTCTATCAATGGAAAAACGGAAGGTGAGATATTGAGAAGCCTGGAGAGAGCACTGTTAACTATGAAGACTATGCGTGAAACAAAGGTATATCTGTCTTGGTTCCATATCTATCTTCGAAAAGTAATAATCAGATGTGACGTATACCAAAGATCTTCTGAGCATATTTTTTTTACTAAGAAATCCTTTGTGGTCTATCTCTTGAGGGTTTCATCTCTAGCCTACCCCAACTTGCTTGGGACAAAAAGGCTTTGTTGTTGTAGTAGTAGTAGTAGTAGTAGTAGTAAGACATCGATTGTCAACTTTAGCTCCAGTTGGTCAGGTATTGAAATATTACCCTTATCAAACAGAGTTGTCCTTTCATATTTTTTAAGGCTCTAGGGGATTTTTCCCTCTTTCATAAATTCAAGTGAAAATTGCAAAATCTCCCCGACTTGAACTTTAAATTATCCATTTGGAACATCCTCCCTGCTGCTAGTTTCTCCACATGATGAAATTAGATGACACTAACATTTTTATATTTTCCCTGGGACAAAATTATTTGATCCTCTTGGTGTAATGCCTTAGGCTCATGCCTTAAGAGTAGCCTAGCACGATGAACAAAACCTTAAAATTTGCAAACTGAAGGGCTTGGTCATCACACCAGGTTATTATCTTAAGGTATTTGATTCATTCAGGAGGTCACCAGGGTACCAAACCTGTCCATTATAGAGTATAATGGTGTTACATCATTAATTTCAGTTAGGTAAGACTGATGGAACAGGCTTCAGGTTCTTTTTTTATTTATTTTTTCCTGAATTTATTTTTTTTTATAGTGAGTGGACGAACTTCAAGTTTTTCTTCATACTTTTCCTTGGTCGGCTTGTCGCTTCCATATTCAGTGTTTTGGGAAGCAGATTGTTTTTTCTTATCTCCTGCTGGTCTTGCCGATCTTATTTCTTCCATCTTTGTTACTATATATCTCATTTTCTACGAATTTTTACTTCCACCGCGCTCATATCCAATTCCTTGTCTTCTTTGTCCGTCTATGCCATGAGAGTCCATTTATTATTGTCAGTCAGCCACTATCCTAATTAGCCATATTTCCATGGTTTGGTTAGTTTCAGCTTCGTCGTTGGCATCATACATTCATCTAGGTCTTCTTGTAGCTTTCCTTGTCGTGTTTGTTTGACAATTTCTAATACATGATCTAGGACATTCTTTTTTGTCATCTTGGTCTTATTTATAGCGTTAGTGATAACTTTGTCTTGCAATCTCTCGCTGCTTGATCACGCACATTTTTTTGATGTCACTGACATGACTCTACACATGTGCTTCGATCTACTCTACTTCAGCTTGATTCCACAGTTTGTCAACGCTCCACTCAACGGCGACTTTGAAGAGTAGATTTTGGATGTCAGAAACTAAGTTCATTATTGCTTAGTGCTCCTTTCAAATTCAATGATATTGCATACGCCTTGTATTTGAGGGGGTTTTAAGGGATATTATAGTCAAGGGCATTATTGTAATCTGGTTATCTAGGGTTTCCCTTCTCTAGCCTATGTATATGCATTCCTTATCCTCATTGTTTCTATTTATCTATTATGAATAAAATTCATATTCCTAACAGAATGCTCATCTTGAACCAACAGAAAAAGAGAGTACGAGATTTCTTTCAGAATGGTCTCACTGTTTTCCAAGAATGAGTTAAAGTGATTTCTGTCTGTTCTGTCCAGGACCTTGCATTTGTTTTGGATGGTTGGGCACTCGAAATAATTCTAAAGCATTCCAAGGAATCTTTCACCAAGCTGGCGATGCTGTCACGGACAGCAATATGCTGCAGAATGACACCTTTGCAGAAAGCACAGGTTTGCCTTATGCTCTTACTGTGAGATTCTGTAACATCAGTTTACTATGTGCAAAATTTGAATGTCCATCAATAACATGCTTACGTTCTAAGTTATCGGATGGTATATTCACTGAGAAAAAAAAAGCTATGCTAGTAATTTCATTAGGATCAGTTATATAGAGCTTATTATCTTACGTTCAGACTCTGAAGTTTTAACATGAATAAATAGCAATGCATAACTTCACGATGTTTGTTGTTTATTTTTCTGTTTGTTTTGATGTAGTTAATAGTTTTAACTCTGTTATAATTCTATTTAAAAAACATGACATGTTTCTTTATAGCCATTGTTTGATTTTGTACAGCTTGTTGGGATCTTGAAGTCTGTTGGTTACCTGACTTTAGCAATTGGTGATGGTGGTAATGATGTTAGGATGATTCAAGAAGCTAATATTGGAGTAGGGATTAGTGGTAGGGAAGGACTGCAAGCCGCAAGAGCTGCTGATTACAGCATCGGGAGTAAGTATCTTTTATTATTTTTGCTTGAATTTTTTAGTTTGTAATTCTTATTCTACATGCCATGCTGCCATATTCATATAGGTGAGTGCACACTTTTGTGCCACACTAACCTTGCACATGACACTAATATTTTGTCTTCAGTTTACCTATTCAAAATCTAAATTAGATTATTTTTCAATAAATAAGGTTTCCGTTACTCTAGATCTATTGTGGTTTTCCTATCATCCCATTGTCTTTC
Source organism: Zoysia pacifica (assembly GCA_001602315.1). Taxonomy (NCBI): domain Eukaryota; kingdom Viridiplantae; phylum Streptophyta; class Magnoliopsida; order Poales; family Poaceae; genus Zoysia; species Zoysia pacifica. The sequence goes on along the minus strand of BCLH01000139.1, from coordinate 9,113 downwards.
TGAACATTGCTCCAAATGCATTTGTTTTTAAGAAAATTCCAGTTATTGATATTTCTCTCTCTTGTTAGAATTCAAGTTCCTCAAGAGGTTGATACTTATCCACGGTCGATATTCATACAATCGAACAGCATTTATTTCACAGTACTCCTTCTACAAGTCACTTCTGATTTGCTTCATACAGATTCTGTGAGTCTCCATTTTAATGCTGTTGTCAGTGCCTAGTGACTATATTTTTGAGTGCACTGCTAAGTTACTGCTACTGCTTTTACCATGGACTTTCTGTCTCAAACGCTTGCCTGTGATCTGTTAGGTTTTCATTTTTTTCGGGGCTCTCTGGAACTAGCTTGTTCAACTCAATTAGCCTGATGGCCTATAATGTCTTCTACACAAGTCTGCCTGTAATGACTATAATTTTTGACAAGGATATATCTGAAAATACTGTTCTGCAATATCCTCAGATTTTATTGTATTCTCAAGCTGGGAGGTAAAGTAGAATATTGCTTTCCTTTATTTTGATATTTTGGTCAAGTTCTTATATATACGTCCTGAAGCTGATCTGCATTTGTTATACTAATACGGGTAGTTAAATTATGTCACCAGGCTTTTAAGTCCAAATACTTTTTGTGGATGGTTCGGGCGCTCATTTTACCATGTAAGTTAATACGTTGCCCACATGTCCCTTTTAAGTTTCAGACTGTCAAAGAGTTAAGATATGTTTCTTGTTGGTATGGTGATGATTATCAGAGTCCTATTTGTCCATATCCTTTTTTTCTAGAAAACATATTTTTACTATTCATTTTAATTTTCAGGCCCTTGTTGTCTTCTTTATTACAATATGTGTATATGCTGATGAGAAGAGCGAGATGGAGGAACTCTCAATGGTTGCATTATCTGGATGCATTTGGTTACAGGCTTTTGTTGTGACAATGGACACCAAGTAAGTTTTCTTTGTTATTTCAGGCCTGTCGAAGCAACTTATGAGATATATGCTGATATCATCTTCGGTCTTCAGCTCATTCACTTACATCCAAATCATTCTCATCTGGGGAAATCTTGTGGCCTTCTACGTGATCAACTTGATACTCAGTGCAGTGCCAACCCTTCAAATGTATACAATCATGTTCCGCCTGTGCCATCAACCTTCATATTGGATCACCATGGCGGTAAGTATGTTCTTGTTAAACTACATTATCTGGCGTGCTTACAACTATGGCCTGATCTTTCTTTCCACAACATTGTGAAACATCTTTGCCCAGCTGATTGCTGCAGTAGCGATGGGTCCAGTGCTGGCTTTGAGATGCTTCAGAACCTTGTACCGACCTAGCGCCATCGACATACTCAAGCAGATTGAGCAGGCCAATGGATGTACCCAAATGCCCAGAAATCTGGAGCCGGCCCTTCAGTCGGCAAGAATCAATCTCACTAATTTACTAACTGGTTTGCGCAGTAGCAGAGGTTCTAATTATCAGCCTTTGCTTTCAGATTCTGCGGAGTCCACGGGATCCGTGAGTGTATTGGCAAGAGGCAGATAGAACTGACTTTCCTTTCCTAACAACATAGAAGTTTCTTAGAATCTCACACAGTGAACTCAGCAACATAGTTTTAAGAAGCCGAACTAGTTGACACATATATACTGCTCAAATGTCTCATGATATAGCGTTTGGAAAAATGCTTCTCACTCACTGCATTCATGCAGTAGATTAATTACTCCCTCTGTTTACTTTTATTTTATTTGTTATTCTGTCATTCAAAAATTGTTTTTAAATACTTGCCATTCTCATTTTGTAATACATTTTCTTCTCGGAACATTTTTTTTCTCTTTTCAATGCATTTTTCTCACTTTCCTTTGTACTTTCTCGTTTTTCAATATTTTTTTTAATTCCAGCACTCAAAGTTAAATGACAGTTCAGGGAGTATTTTTTTTTTTTCCTTCTGATTGGACACCTTGTCCGGCATGTCTCATGAGTGAGATTTTAGTGCCTACAATATTTTAGAAGCAGGTATATGGTGCAAAACACTGAACTGTTTGAACATAAAAGTACAAAAAAACCATAGAAAAACTGAAAAAAGAACATCAATTATGCTCCCTCGGTTCTGAAATATTGGACGCCACTGAAGAACGAGGAAGTACGCGACATTGTCGACGACTTGACGCATCACACGTTGACGTTGGATAGACGCATCCTGCGGCCTCCGTCCCATCACAACCGACGTTTTAGGCTCTTGGCGCAGCTCCCCACGTTTGAGGGATTTTACCAATCTACCTTCCTTTCTTCTCTTCTGGCGAGTACGGCGTCGCTGCTGCTCGTTGTCGAGGCGGCCACCACGCCGCTCCTCGCCAGTGGCGCTACTGGGCGCTGACCCTCGCCGGGGCCGCCACGCTGCTCCTCCCCGCGGCCGCTGCCGTCGTCTGCCGGCGCGCTGCTCCTCCCCACCACCGGCGTGTCACTCCTCCCCGCCACCACCGTGCCATTCCTCCCTGCCACTGACGTGCCGCTCCTCCCCATGACCTCCGATGTGCCGCTCCGGAGTCACCGTCGCGCCCGCTCTTCGTTAAGTCCGCCGCCGCCGGAGCGCTACTGGCCTTCGTCGAGGCCACCGTCGGGCCTTTCCTCAGCTTCATCGTCGGGGATGCCGCGCGCGCTGCTCCTGGCCTTGGTCGCCGGGCCGCTCGTCTGGTCGCCGCTACGCTGCTGCTCGCCGTCGGGTCTGCCGTCTACGGATCCAGAGTGGAGAGCACGAGATGGGGATGGAAACAGTGCTTCATCAGTGCGTTTACTCCGCGTAGCAGTGGGCATCGAGATGTGAGAACGTCACTTGCGTGGGACAAATTTTAAACTCCACAACGACACTTGTGTGTCAGGTTCACCGGCCGATTAGCACCGCCGGTGAGCAGGATCAGAAACACACACGTTAACTCACGCGAGCTCTGGTTTGGCGCTGCTAAAACATTGCAGCTTTTTTGGTGTTTTTCATTAGCTTTACAGAGGAAATAAACAGCAGATAGTGGCCGGCCCTTACGGGGCCATGGCGGCATGAACTCCACACTGGAGCATGCCGCACGACGCGCTCGGCGTGCACCGAGCTCCTCACGACGCGCACAACCTGGAACGTGGTCATACACTCTAACTGACAACTGAAACTTAGAAAACAAATACAGAGTATGCTAAAACTAGTGAACGTGCGATGAAATAATCAACATTGTGGTGGGACGGAGGGAGTGGCTAGCAGTCAAGTTGCCAAGTGACTAAGAATGAGTATTTTTCTGTTGGCTTTCTTAGTGCATCTTCAACAGTTTTTTTATAATATTACATTTTAAATTGTAGCTTTAGGAAGCTCTGAAAAGATATTGAGAATAAAATAATTAGCTTCCTTCAACAGTTCTCAATAAAATCTTTCCATAAATTTCGAATCTCTCGCGAGCCTGCAAACAGACTCTTGCACACGAGGTGATACAGTTGATGCCGGCCTTTACCTCCTTGCTCCATCGTCGATCCCAGCGTGAAAAATAGCGTGGAGTGCTGCCATCGAGAAGTTAACGAGAATAACGCTCGTGCTTTTCAGGTGGGAACGGAGGTTGGGGTCGAGATTTTCAGACAGGAACGACGACTTTTCAGCTTTTGTGGCTTCAATCTTGTCTCTAAATTGGGAAGGAGGAGGTCTTTTTGAGAAGTTTTTAAATTTAGTGAGTTGATTTAGAAAACTGTTGAAGGGGTGTTTTTTAATAACTTTCTAAATTTATGTTTAAAGAGCCAATTTAAAGAACCGTTGGAGATACTCTTAGAAAATTATTGTTTTATACATTTTTCTTTTAAATTTGACTGTTTAATGTGAAATTCCTATCCCAAAGGGTTCTAAAACGATGCATTTTTCTTCAATATTTCCTCTTGAATTTTTATTATCTACCATCAAAAAGGCTTTGTTTGGAACACCGAAATTTCCTACGTTTTTTCTTATAAAATTCAACTAATTCATATAAAATTTCTGTAAAATTCATGCATTCCTAATGAGGTCTAACTTTTAATTTAGCCTTTGACCAGTCATTCAAAAAAGTATGATATATAGTACATATTTTAATATAATTTATTTATGATTAAAATTATTTGAAACATGATTTCTAATTCATGTTCGAGAAAAAAAAACATGATTTCTAATTTAAAACGTATAACCTAATAGTATTATAAGTAAACTGTGAAAATAATTTAGGGCTCGTTTGTATCACCATATTATAATAATTTAGATTATAAAATTCATCATGGATCCAGAAAGATCATATTATATTTTAGATTATATAATATAAATATCTCGATTATTATATTCTCACTATTTGCCTCACCTCAACTAAAATTAGATTATGTATCATAACAGACAACTTCAAAAATTTGAGATAGTTGCTGCGACATCATTCCTTTGTCCTTATGGGCAAACAGGTCGTCAGATAAGTCACTATAAAAGAGCAAATTATATAATCTGATCTCCAAATACCCTCATCTAATCTTTTGTTGATAATTCAGATTATTGAGCTTATCTAGATTTATAATTCATAGTGGTATCAGGCCCTTGTGAACGGAGGGAGTACAGGTAAAATGAAGAAAAAAATAGGAGCTCAGTAAACAAATCATTTTCCTAGAAAATTGACAGGTCAAATTTACATGAAATATCCACAAAAGTAGTGACAGGCCGTCAGGCCGCTGCCGGACCCCGCCCCGTCTCTTCCTCGCATCGCGCATGCACGCTGCGCAGAGACGAGCCGCAATTCCTCACCTCCTCGACACGGCGGCCGCTGCCACCCACAGGCGCCGGCTCCCACCTTTGCTGCCGTTCTGCGCCTCACCGGCCTTGCCCGACCATGTCCCGTCGCGCGAGACGCGGTCTATCACCCTGCTCTCTCGAGGCGGCGATGTTGAGCAGATCGCGCGCAAACTGTTCGACGGAACGCCGCACCGGGACGCGGTCTCCTGGAACGCCGCGATCGCAGGGCACAGAAAGCACGAAAGCGTCCGTGACGCGCTGGGCGCTGCCGCCGGGATGCATCGCGCCGGGACGGGGCTCACGGAGGCCACATTCGCATCGGTGTTCGGCGCGTGCGCCCGCGGGCTGTGCTTCCGCGAGGGCGCGCAGGCGCACTGCCAGGCGCTGAAGTCCGGGCACGAGGGCTCCGCGGTCGTCGGTGCGTCCCTCCTCGACTTCTACTCCTCGTGCTTCGACATGCGCGCATGTAGAACGCTCTTCGAGTATCTGCATACCCGGAACGACCTGCTGTGGAGCCCCATGGTCGTCGCCCTCGTCAGGTTCGGCTTGCTGAGCGAGGCTGTAGGCTTGCTCGAGCTCACGCCGGTACCGCGTGACGTGTTTGCGTGGACCGCTGTCATCTCAGGCTACACGAAGGGTGCGGAGGAGTGCTGTGGCAAGGCGCTAGATCTGTTTGTGAGGTTAGTGGCCGACCATGATACTATGCCAAATGAGTACACATATGACAGTGTTTTGAGGGCTTGTGTGAGGCTGAAAGCTCTGGATTTCGGGAGATCTGTCCATGGATGCCTAATTCGTAGTGGATATGAGACTGAGCAATTAATCACTAGTGCTCTTATTGACCTGTACTGCAGTTCTGATGCTTTGGATGATGCTTTGCTGGTCTACAAGGACTTGGAAATGCCATCCTTGATCGCATCCAATACATTGATTGCAGGGCTCACATCAATGGGTAGGATGAAGGATGCTAAGATGGTTTTCTCACAGATGCCAGAGCATGATTCGGGTTCCTACAATCTGATGATTAAAGCATATGCTATAGAGGGAAGGGTTGAAGACTGCCAGAGGATTTTTGAGAAGATGCCTCGGAGAAACATCGTATCCTTAAACTCCATGATGTCAGTATTGCTCCAGAATGGAAGGTTGGATGAGGGTCTGAAGCTATTTGAACAGATCAAGGATGAGAAAGACACAGTAACATGGAATTCTATGATTTCAGGTTACATTCAAAACGATCAGCCATCTGAAGCTCTAAAGTTATTCACAGAAATGTACCGATCATCCATTGGATGCAGCCCTTCTACGTTCTCTGCTATACTGCATGCCTGTGCTTCAATTGGAACTCTTGAGCAAGGCAAAATGGTACATGCTAGCCTCTACAAGTCCTCATTTGATTCCAATGGTCATGTTGGAACTGCCCTTGCTGATATGTACTTTAAATGTGGTTGTGTGAGTGATGCACGGTCAGCATTTGGTTTCATCACATCACCTAATATTGCTTCTTGGACATCACTCATCAATGGGCTTGCACAGAACGGTCATTGGTTGGAGGCTCTAGTACAGTTTGGGAGGATGCTGAGGCATCATATAAGCCCCAATGAAATCACTTTTCTGGGCATCCTTATGGCTAGTGCTCGTGCTGGTTTGGTTGACAAGGGGATGAAGATATTCTGCTCTATGGAAAACTATGGAGTAGTTCCAAGCGTGGAGCATTATACTTGTGCTGTAGATCTTCTTGGTCGAACCGGACGTATCAAAGAAGCCGAGCAATTCATCTCTAAAATGCCTGTGCCAGCGGATGGTGTGGTTTGGGGAGCCCTACTTACTGCTTGTTGGTACTCGATGGACTTGGAGATGGGTGAGAAAGTTGCTCAAAAGTTGTTCTGCATGGGCACAAAACATAGATCTGCATACATTGCAATGTCTAACATCTATGCTAAATTGGGGAAATGGGATGATGTTGTGAAGGTAAGAACAATATTGAGGGGTCCCGAAGCAAAAAAGGAGCCAGGTTGCAGTTGGATTGAGGTCAAGGATATAGTTCATGTGTTCCTTGTAGACGACCAGAATCATCCAGAGAGAGATAAAATCCACTCAATGCTAAATGATGTTGTGTATAATATATCTCTATATTCTGAACCTGATGATGATTTACTTGTTGTCCAATGCCTGAAATGCTGAACAAAGCTCAAAAAACAGGTCGCCCATCTCACACATGTAGGAGAGCTATGCATCTTGGGAAAATTTTCTGTGCAGAAGTGATTTCAGCGCAACTGTGCAAATGAATGACAGTGACCGTCGGATCAATATCTAACCGTCCACATGAAGATGCACGGCTCCCCGTCACCTGCTCTGTATTCCCTAAAGAAACAGATTTTCTTATGAATACTCCCTCGTGGTTGTCTCCTTCCTTCGTCTGTCTTCCTCCTGAGATCCAACCAGCAGCTGTTTTTGATTCTGGAAGGGGAGCAGCTATCGCGCAAGGCGTTGAGCCGCGGCAGCGAGATCTGGGTACCATTCGGCCCTCACGCCCTGTCGGCGTTCTGACCACCGGCACAGTAAAGATACGATCGTGAGGGACGGTATGCCTTCGGATTCTATATGGCCTAGTCTGAGGTAGACTAAGGAGGTTTTTCGTCTGGTTCGGGCCACCCGAGTGGTGTAATACCCTACGTTCAGGGAGCGGATTATCTCAAGGACAACGTTACAAGACGGGGGCCTCTTTTCGCGGGAGGACCCTGAGTGTGGGAAAATCGGAGTGTGCTTGGTGTGGTGTTCTCCTTACTCCTCTATCGCTCCCCGGGCCTCCCTTTATATAGGGAGAGCCCTGAGGTTACATGCAATGGGTCCTACACGATCCTGCCGTCTCGCAGACAGGTGGACCTTTCCGTCGTTGTCGACATCACTTTGTTCCGTCTAGGCGCGGTCATGACCCGTCGCGTCGGGCACGTCGGCGGGTACTGTGGTACCTGTCCGGCGCTACTGTGCTAGCTACAGTGCTGTCCCATCATGTCTGGCAGTCGTCGCAGCTTTCTGCTGGAGTGTCGCCGTGGTGAATCTCGTCCTGTCTCGTCGGGACGGATGGCAGCTGGTCTCCGGAGTAAATGTACCATAACGCGGTACCTGCCTCCTGGGGGTCGCTCCTGGGTGTTGATCCTCGGAGCCCGGGGTCTTCGCGCCCCTGCGCGGCCATGAGATAGCCGTCGTAGGTCGTCGCGGAGGGGTCAGAGCCCGTGTCATCCGACCTCCGATTTTCTCCCGTTAGAGCGATCTGTTAGGTACCCGGGGTACGTGATCCCGACAGTAGCCCCCGAGCCTGATGCCGCTTCGAGGTTTTTGATTGAGGCGGCGTCGGGCTGGTCGTTCCGAAAGTTCGTCAAGTTCCTATGGGTGCGCACGAGCGCGCCCATAGGGCGTAGCCCCCGAGCCTTCGGGCGATCCAAAGGGTCGGTCGTGGGCTGGATCGTTCCGAAAGTTCGTCAAGTTCCTATGGGTGCGCACGAGCGCGCCCATAGGGCGTAGCCCTCGAGCCCTTGGGCGATCCAAAGGGTCGGTCGTGGGCTGGATCGTTATGCGGACCACCTTTCGTTGGCGGTTGATCTTATCGGAACCGCTCCGCCGGGTCGTCACCCGGTCCCAGAGCGACCCGAGGAATTGGCCAGGCATCGTGCCGATGGCTACGGTCGAACCGAGGTCGATCCCGGTCCTTACGCTTGGTAGGGCGTTTGGAGAGCTGGATTCGAGGCACGGTCCGTGGTCGGCGGCGCGCCTAGACCGAGGTCATGATCAGCGTCCGATCGTTTGACTTGGCCCGGTGGCCTCGGCTGCCAATTGGTTGATCGCAAGGGGTTTCGTTCTGCGTGCACGCATCGTTTCGACCTTAGAGGTCGGGCCGAGGTCGTTCTCGGTCTTTCGTTCAGTGAGACGCCTAGGTCGGACCGGTTCGATGCGGTTCCTGCCCATGATCAGCGTCGCACCTAGGCTTAGCCGTGATCAGCGCCTGAACGTATGGTTCGGCCCTCCGGCGGCCTTGGCTATCGGCCAGCCAAGTGCGGGGGGGTTTCGTTCGGTCGCCTCCCCGTGTTTGAACCCGCCGTTGCGGTTACGAGGATCAGACGGCTCCCGTGCCTCCACGCGGAGGGCAATCGGGCCGTCCGGGAATTCGAACCGCTGGTCGATCCGAGCGGTTGATTTGAATTCTCGATCGGACGGTGTTGTGGATGCGGCGGTTCGTGTGCCCGCGTCACGTCGCCTGCCAGACGTGCTCTGGCAACCGTCCTGTTGGTGCAATTGTCACCGTCCTGTCCGCGGCGGAGGCGGCAAGGTGCGGCCCGGGCCCGCTCGTCAGCGGGTCGCGGGTG
>BCLH01000138.1:272701-283337 GCA_001602315.1 Zoysia pacifica | reverse complement strand
GGGCGCGGCTGGTTGGCCGGCAGCCAGAGCTCGGCGTGACGGCGGCCATGGGCGGGTCGCCGGAGGCGGCCGTTCTCGACGCTCTGGTGCGCGGATCTCAAAGGAAAAAGACTTAAATGAAGAGGAGCTCGAGGAAGTACTCACCATGGGGCTTCCTAGGGTCGGGGATGGCCGGAAACGGGGGCCCAACAGCAAGGCGCGGTTCTGGGATTTCGGCGAGGTCGAGCGGCTTCTCCGAGCGACGAAGCTCAACGAGATCTAGTCAGGTGGGGGTGGTGCGGTGTGGGCAAGAGCGGCAACCAGTAGCAGCGGCCAGGGCAGCCCGAGATGGGGGCGCTACGGCGGCTAGGGTTGTGCGATTTGGGAAGGAGAGAGAGAGACGAGGGGCTCGTTTTAAGTAGAGAAAAGTGGGCGGTCGAGTTGGGGAAGTTTTGGGGCGCGGTTAGGGGTTTGAATCTCCGCGGAATTCGGGGCCGATGGAGGAAATCGTGTGGCGCGGTTGGTTGCTGCGGCTAGGAAGGGGGCGCGAGGGATAACTAGTGGGCCCCACGCGACAGTGAGAGAAGAGAGGAGGGATGGGGCTGCTGGGCCAAGGGGGGAGGGGGTGGCCTGCGCAGGTTAAGGTGTAGAGGGAGGCCCGGGGGTTTTGTTTTTTTCTCCGTTTGTTATTTCTTTTCTTATTCACTTTTAATTATTATATCATTATTATTTTAATCGGATTATTTCAAACTTTGAAATTTGAAATGATCTAATACATTTTAAATATATTGAGATAATTACATTCTATTCAATTTGAAATTTTTGAAATAAAATCATATTTTAAGACCTCTTTTCTAAAATCCAAAATTTGAGTAAAACATTCTTTCTTTCCTTTTTATTTATTTTCTTTATTTTTTTATTTCTATCTTTGATTATAATTTTTTTATCTAATGATTTATTATAAAACAATAGAAGAATTCATTTGAAAGTATTTGAGATAAATTCATTTCATGTGTTATTTAAAGCTTTTTCAAATAAGACCAAATTTCATAAGAAAAATCATATTTTAAATACACTTTTCAATCAATAATCAAATTTTGGGCAAACACATCTGTATTATTATTATTATTTATTTCAATTCAAATAAGCATGTTTTTTTAATAAATACAAAATCATTTTATTAAAGTAAGTTAATATTAAACAAAATATTGAAACTTTCTTTTCACAGAAATTCTAAATTCATTTAAAGTTGAAAACAAACGGATAATAATTATTTAAATAATTGCAAATTTTACTTTATTTTAGTGAAGAAAAGTTCACATCCCCAAATTGGAAAATTTGGGGTGTGACACTTTATAATAGTGATTGCAAAATATTTTCAAGATCCTTCCTTACCATTATTCATTATATTGACAACAATATTATCTTTAATGTTTTCATCAAAAATATTATCTTTAATGCTTTCTTCAGACCTAAGCCAATTCTAGAGACAGGTTAAAGCCTCAATAATAACTTTGTTGCTTTGCACCCAAACAGCAAATTAGGTACTGTCTCTTTTCGATACGGAAATGTTTGACCTGCAATTAAAGCACTGTAAAATACGAAGGCTGAAATGAAAATAACATTGCACCATGTAGGCATCATGCTTCTCAAAGAACGTATCCAAAAGGCTGATCAGGCTAATCCAATAGCTATACTTGTTGGAACTCACAAGCTGCAAAATAGACATGGCAGTAGAAATGAATGCCATTAGTAGTGAGCAGGCACTGAACTCAATTTAGCGTCTATGCTTATACCATTATAAAAACAGCTCTAGGTCACTGGTCATCAGCATTGCCTATGGAAATAAATTTTATTCAGATGCTACTCTGATACATGTTAACTAATAGAGAATTTTATGCAAGACGCTTATTGTATACTCCCTTCGTTTTTTAATTGATGTCGCCATTGACTTTTAAATTTAATTTTGACCATTCATCTTATTCAAATTTTTTTGATAAATTTCATATATTTTGATATAGATTGATTTATTATTAGAGTTATTTGAATCACAACTTACAATTTTACACATTTGAGCAAATTTTTTGAATAAGACAAATGATCAAAGTTAAATTTAAAAATCAACGGCGACGTCAATTAAAAAACGGAGGGAGTACATTATTGGGCAATGAGGTCGAGAATCAGCAAAGGTACATTGAGCACATGGAAAGATTGTTTACCTTAGATGTCCACTTCTATACCTGTCTAATCTACCTTAAGAAGCAATTTTTTCAGAGAAGCAAAATAAAATTTGTGCATGTAAGGCGGGAGGGGCCACCGCTGGTGTTGGAGAAGGGAAGCATTACCATTACTAGGTTTTTTTTTGAAATATAATAGCAAATATATAAAAATATGTAAAATAAATTCCTAGCAGTGGGTCATCAGAGGTGCGTGCACCTATGAAAATAATATAGTCAATAAGATGGTGAATATCTACATACAAGCAGGAATTGGAGAAAGTATCTTAGTTCTACTTCATGTCGGGCACGCCATTCATCTGCTTCCAGCACGATCTAAAAATAAATACTGAAAGCAAGTGTCAAATGCCGAGTCGTAAACTGCAGGGGTGATGAACAGAAAAGCTGAAAGGACACAGACCAAGGCAGAGTAAAAGAGAAACAGCAGGGAGAGGAGCAACCTCAGCCGACAAGTGCCATGGAGAACCCTTACTTCCCTGTATTTGCCAATTGACCGGAACCATTTTCATAAGCTTTAAAAATGTCAATGAGGGGCTGACCTCCCCTGTCACTAGCTTGAGTGAAAACTATACAGTCATCCGCAAATAACAGGTGTGAGATCCAAGAGGCATGGTTGCTTACTCGGATTCCTCTTGCTAAAAATTGTGGCCCTGAAAATTTCAGCAGTGATGACAGTCCCTCTGCACATAACAGAAACAAGTATGGAGAAATTGGGTTACCCTGTCGAATACCTCTCGAAGGTTTAAAATTTTCTGTTAATTGACCATTCACTCGAATTGAGAACTCCACTGTCTCGACAGAGTGAGAGCAAATCCACCCACTGTGGAGCAAAACCAAGCTGCAGCATAATTCTTCTAAATATGACCACTAAACTTTATCATAGGCTTTGGCCATATCAAACTTTACAGCACATGCTCCTGATTTACCATTTTACCGTTTGATGTAATGAATATTTTCATATGCCACAAGTACATTGTCTGTTATAAGGCGCCCTGGAACAAAAGCACTTTGCTCTTCCGATATTATAGCATCCATAATCGGCCTTAATCTGTTTGCTAGTACCTTTGAACAGATTTTATATATCACATTACAGAGAGAGTTAGGCCTGAAGTGTGTCATTTCTTGCGGTTCCTGATTTTGGGAATCAGTACTAAGACAGTTTTGTTAATCTGACTTGGATGTCACCTCCTCTCAAGAAAGTGAGTACTGAAGAGCAGAGACCATCTTTTAAAAGTTCCCAATGATGTTGGAAGAACCCAGCTGTAAAACCATCAGGTCCAGGCGCTTTATTCCGTCCCATCATGAACAGAGCTTCCTTGACCTCTTTTTCTGAGAAAGTAGCACATAGGCTATCATTCATATAGGCAGTAAACTTGCATGGTACATACTTAGTCACTTCATAAGGGACTGTCAAAGCTTGTGCTGTGAACAAGTTCTTGTAAAACTCAGTTGCCACTATTTCAATTTCTACTGGATGAGCGCATAAAGTACCATCTCCCTTTTTCAGTGATAAAATTTTATTCCTTCTTGTGCGTTCTCATGCTTTTTTCATGAAAGAATGCAGTGTTCCGATCACCTTCCTGCAGCCATTGTATTCGTGACCGTTGTTTCTCCATCACCTCTTCACGAGCAAGCAGCTCTGCCATCCTTCTACATATGTCAACTTCCTCTTTGACAGGACCTGAATGTAGTGATCTGGATCTGATTTGTTCAAGTCGCTGGCATAATTTGTTCAGTTCCTTGCGAACAGAACCAAAGCTATCTCGATCCCACTTTTGCATAGCTGCCTGTAAAGATGAAAGATTAGCCTGAATTGTGCCCAGGTCGTGTGCTCCAGTCTGCCAAGACTCTTTAACCATAGCTTCATACTGTCCATGTCGGCGCCACATATTCTCATATCGAAACAATTTCCTCTTAGGCAGACTGCTGGCATCTTGCTTCAAAGTGATACAAGGAGCAGTGATCGGAATCCGTTGTCTGGAGATGTTGCATCAAAGATCAGCTATTGGCATCACAACAGCAAGGGCATCAAAATTGGGACCATGTTATTATGGTCCATATCAAGTGCTAGAGAAGGTAGTAGTCTCGTATCGCCTCAATTTACCACCAAAAGTGAGAATTCACAATGTATTTCATGTATCCCTTCTTAAGAAATACATTGGTGATCCCCCAAGTGAAATTGTTCCACTCCCAGAGTTACTGCATGGGAAAGTAATTCCTGAACCAGAAAAAATTTGTGCTAGACTGAATCGAGGTGCATGGGAGCTACTGGTTCAGTGGAATGGCCGAGCTACCTCGGATGCTTCATAGGTTCATCTGGAAGAATTCAAAGAAACTTATCCATAAGTACAGCTCGCGGATGAGTTGTTTGTTGGGGAGGGAGGAAATGTTGTAGATGCTTTCATTAGGAATTACCGGTGCAGGTAAAGGAAAGCAACAGAACAGGTTGACTAAGAGATGGTGCGAGCTGTGGAGGAAATAAAGGAGAAGCTAGTTAGTTAGTTCAGAATAAGTTAGACTCGGTTTCAATTAAGTTAGATTGTTATTTTGTTTCCTGAATTGTAGGCTCCTAGGTTATAAAGGATGCTGGTTTAGATTATAAGAGGTTTATCAAAGAAGTAATAGAATCTCTCCTTCAAGGTGCAATCTGTTCTTAGGTCGCTGGACTGAGGATCTCATCTCAGTCCTGGTGACAGAACTGGCGTCCCCTTGCTACCCTCTTCGCTTCAATTCTCAACCTCACCTTTTCCTGCATTCTCCACTGAAATCACCCACCAGACCCTGCAACCACATCACCAGGACATAAAGTTGAGAGGCCAAAATCTGAAGAAAGCAATAATAAAGAGGAGACAAAATATGGAACTATTTGATGGTATGAATGGTAAATGGATCGACGGAGGCACATTGGTGCTAATCTTTGTGTATAGAATTGAAATAATTTAGGGGCTACCCGCAAAATTTGAACTAGATGTGGCCAGACCTGCAAACAGGTCTAAGAAAATGAACTAAAAATAGAGAGGGCCAAATTGAATTAGGATCAAGCTAAATTTCTATTCATTTTTAAACTAAAATTTAATAAGGTATGAGTTAATTTGTGAAAGGATCCGTGGGCCAAGCTCTTTTTTCACCACTGGATGTGGGCATGCCCACTTACATTCCTATGCATGCAGGAGCAGTGGAGCAGTAAAATTTATCAGCCTACTAGAAAGAGCAGAAATATATGTAGCATATTAGACAATAAAAATGTGTGACGTTAAACTCTATAGAATCTAAATAACTAAGAATTGTTCTCTTACCACAGAGAGAGAGAGAGAGACTACCTGATATTGCCCAGACTGCATCTCCAATACAACGACCACTCGGAAACCGATTACAGCTGAAATTCAATATCCGGGTTCGAAAACAGATGCTGAAGAATAAAATTGTATTAGTGCACCACGCTCTGCAAATAAATCACAAAAAATTGATGCAATATTTATATCAAACTTTTATCATTCTAAAAGGTCAAACATAATTTAACTTGGAACAAACTTTGCAATTTGGAGATTGAAGACGTCATAAATGATAATCCAAGAGGAGGCAAAGCACAAGGCCAGCATCATCACCAACAAGTTTTACTTTTGAGATACAGCTTCAGCTTAACATTATGTGCCTTATTTGATACCCACCTCCTATCAAGCAGCACTATCAAGAAAAATATGCCTTCGCATAAAATTGAGCCTCGAACAGAATCGGGAGGTCCATATAGAAATAAAAGTGACTAGGATGGATTTGCTACTGAGCTGATTTTGAAAAGCAATAAATTTATTTCTCTCAAAACAGAATTATTTTCTTAAGAATATCAGCTAATAAAGCAACAAAGCAGAAAGATAAAACAATAAAAAAGTGAAGCAGATCGTCACTGACACTGAAAATATACTGATCAGCTAGTTGTTTCCTGCAGAAAAATACCTTCACACACCTCTGTAGATTGATGCTTCTCTAGCAAAGTCACCGCTCTTCCTAAAAATTTAAAGTCTAGTCATGCATGTAAGTAAAATGGATATCATGAGGCTGGTAGTAAGAAATATTAAAACCAGATGATTCCCCAGTGCATTTCTTCGGGCATTTATGAATGATTAGAAAATGATATGAAATAATAGTTCAATGGCTACCAATATAGTCCAATGCCTGTGCTTCGCAACGGTCGAAAGACAACTTGACCTCAACTCATTTTTAGCAGTAGAAATTCATGTGAGAGGGGAAGTGAAGGATCATGTCAACCCTGCCAACGATTTCACCAATGTCAACCCTGCCAGCATTGAGACATGGCAACCCTACAAACAATTTCACCTATACAGAACCAAGTGAACAACTCTGGCAAACAAAGCTGTGACTACAACATCCTCAACCTTCAGATTGCTTTTGTTTCTCCATAAGAGTTTCACGCCACCAAACTCCTTTCAAAATGACTCAGTAGCAGGCAATGCATCTGCATCATATCTTGCAGATATGATAAATTGTTCAAAAATACCAATCTACTTTGTTTATAAAGTCTAGCTACAGGACTGAAATATAACCAGGATATCTACATCCAGAAAAAAAAATCTAATGGCTCCCAAAGAATTAATTCTGAAAGTATTTTATGATGATGTCAAAAAACATTTTTATTCTAACACCTGAAATTTAAATCATAGAAGCGAAATTTTATTTTATTTCCCAATCAACCATATCCAAAAATTAAAATCATAGAATAAATTGAACTAGTTAAATAAAATCTGGGCCACCAATGGCCCAGACTGAAGCACGTCCATCCATATTAAAACAACAATTGGCTCTGTTCTTCTACTTCTCATGGTTTGGGAAAGGGATTTGGAGAGCCCTGTCGGTGGCAATGGATGAAGCTACTCATTGTTAAACTACTTGTTTGTAGAAGAAGGTAATGTGATGTTTTTAATAACTCTTAAATTATTGCTACAAGAATAAAGTTTGCACTAAAATGATAATACAAGAATATAGTTTGCACTGAAATCAAATTTTTTATGACAGTATCACCAACAATACCTCTTTTCAAACGTCTAAATTGATCTAGATCTTATAAAGCGAACATGGTATTAGAAATTGGTGATATATAAAGCCTAAAGATTGAAACTATGGAAAAGCTAAAATATATTACAATTTATTATATAATTTCAGAAAATTTTTCTCAGATGCATAAATGTTGAGCTACACGAAAAGAAAGCATTATGGATATCTTCTTGTTCTCATTTTAAGTACATTTGAAGCAACATATGAAACGTAAGTATAAAAAATAGAGAAGATAACAAATTGAATCAGTTGAGGAAAAAAATTAATCAATTATGACAGCTGAATATGAAACAATTCAGAATACATTACCATAATATTTTTGTTGACTCGAACTCGGATCCGTGGTACTCCGCTTCTAGCTATCCCATAGTGCAGAGATGTGCATCTTAGAACATGTTGATAGGAAGTGCATATAAGATTAGAAAAACTATGCACTTAACAAAGTAAGAATGGATTAGAAAAAGGAAGCTTAGTAGACTGAAAGATGTCACTATATTCAGAAATTCTGTCTGCTCTCTGAGATCAAAGGATATAAATTTTCTAACACAATTGGTAAAAGAAGGGAATAGTATCTCACCTGAATGAGGCTCATGTCCCACTGCTTGTGGACTGCAAAATTGACATAAGGAGCAAACATCAGGACCAAGAAAATCATAACAGATGGTGTCAATCTCATCAGAGAGGGAAGGACGGGATTTCCTGTCCAGTTTATCTTCAGGCATCAATTTCATCGTCATCAAAATCAGACATCCCCACCGGTTCGTCGGTACGCTTGGATTCGGGAAGCCCCAGGCCAGAGGCTTGTGTTGAGTCGTCCATGGCTTCTTCCCCATGCTAGGTAGCCAAGCTCAACGCTCTACAACTGCTGGTACGTGCCACCACCTCTGTATAAGAGCCAATGGATTGCAAGAACAGACAATTGAAATTTCAGAAACATACATTGCACACCCATGGATTTGGTGACCTTTAGTGATGCCATACATCTGTGGAAATTATAAAATTAGTATATAAAACCTGCCATTACAGAACATAATTTATGATGATAGCTAAGTACCAGATATAAACAAAAAATTAACAAAAGCTTAGAGCTATAGAGTAGTTGAACAAAACTTACATGGTTGCCAGGTTGTTAACGTCGCGTTCTGCATCCAGAGGTAGCACATCACATCCTTGAACTGCTGGCTGTTAACGTGGCACTTGAGCTGCTTGATGTGCTTCTGCCTGAGGAGATCGCTGGCGTGGCACAGCAGGGGCAGGCAGCGGCAAGGTGCCTGGGCTGGGCAGTCACTCGGGATGGATTGGAAGCGGTCATATGGCAAAGAGTCAACCCGTAGAGATAAAAAGAATATTCTAATAAATTTCCAGAAGAAACCCGCATAAGATCCACCAAGAGGGGCCCAGCCTGAAGATGGGTCAGGAAGGGCCCACTCCAAGGTCCACCGACCCCACAGGTCGGCCAGGGGTTGCCACCTTTCCCGGTCAACTTCTACGTGTCGGCTCTCGCTTGCTTTTTGAAGATATTCCCTGCCAACCTTTGAAGGCTATAAATAGGACTCCACACCCTTCACTTCAACACATACTGTCATTTCGAATTTTTCACACATACTCCATTAAATATTCATTGTTATAGTGCCATTAGGCTAGAGGTGTCTCTCTATAGTCCCCAAGCCATCTTGGAGAAGATAGTTAGTAATCTTCTCATATATCTTTCTTTTTTATATTGACTTTGACAATTAATAAATATATAGTTTCTTTTTATTATCTCTCCTGTAGTATAGTTATATTTATCTTTATCTTTATGGGCAAGTGGTTTCTGTTTGATGTATTTTTTCATATATCTAGTTATCATTATATTAAGTAAAGCCTACTTATTATATTAGTCAATGCATGTTTAAGCGTCTATGCTATGGCATTGGTTCAATGTGTTGTTTAGTATGTTTTAGTCTTAGCTTTGCTATCCGGAAGGATTAAGTACAGTTGGATAATGTGAACATGCTGTCCAAATTATTCACCTTCATTGAATGCATGTGTATCCCACGGTCTGTAGAGGTAGACGGTAGGTGATGTTAGCCCTGTCCATCCATTGTAATTCATCATGTTCGAGTATGATAAAAGGCCTATTGAAGATGATGCACTTTGACTTATTAAACCAAGTTAGAAGGCATCATCACTCAGGTAGTGCCTGGGTGCCACTGGAGTTAACTCTTAAATCATGTTTTGATTAAATAATATGTATACTCATAAGACTAATTTAGGAGATACAATAGGAACTAGACTTGTCTATATGCTTAGCACTCGATTGTATTTAGAATAGAGTAGAGTAGAATTCCGATACGTGTGTCCGCTGTCATGTTAATATATGATTATCCCTATTTTAGGCTTAGTTATTTCAATATGAGTAGTCTTGCCTTAAATTAGTGCTTAGAATAATTTTCTATCCCTGAATACCGCCTATGCCTTCCTTTGAGATAAATACGATACTCCGGAATACTCCTAGGTGAAATGCTACAATGGTAATTCTATGCGCTTTCAAAATTTCTATCTTAGTGTGAATTTACCATGACTAGTACTTATATCATCTTCATGGTGATGTAACGAACACCAAAAAGACTGCAACTACCTTAAGGTCCTCCTTTGCAAAATGTTCATAAGAATGGTTGTAGATGTCTTTGTCTATCGCAAAAATTGTAGATTTCACGATGCATTTGTCAGGACTAATCTAGCAGCTTGAATTCCAACATTAAATAGACAATTGACGATGAAGGGAGGGACTACACTACTAAAAAAGGGTTTATCCCAACACATTCCTTTTCAAAATACAAGCGGTTGATAATTATTAGTCGCTTGAACAGTAGAAGATGTGGGCCCAGAGACATCAACCGCTTGCACAAATGTATTTGTACAGGCGGACCTCCTAACCATCCGTCAGCAAAAATAGCTCCTTTTCTGCAGGTGGAGACTTAAATCGGCCGCCTGCACTTAATTTATCTTCGCCAGCAGTGGCTTGTGCCAACCGCCAGGAACAAGTACGTGGTCCATGTTTGCGATCCGCGTGAAACCCTCAATCTCTTTCGTTGCCGTCCGATCGTTTTAGGAAAGCACACTCGCGTCAGCTCCCGACCGTCCGATCGGGTCCGGGGATCGGGACTGGGTGCATGCGCGAGTCGATCGAGGAAGAGTGAGAGAGCGCCGGCACTGCAAATTAAAGGAGGGCAGGTCCGCCGCCTCGTGCCACTCGCCAGGCCACCTCATGCTGCCCGTCGCTCGCGCCACCACGTGCCCGCCGCTCGCGCTGCCGCGCTCCAGGCCGCCTCTCCTGCCCGTGCTCCAGGCAGCCACGCGCTAGGCCGCTG
>BCLH01000138.1:216866-243728 GCA_001602315.1 Zoysia pacifica | reverse complement strand
TTTCATTTTTCATCCAAATAAAATTTGCAATGGAAATTTAACAATTATATAAAATATAGGAATAAAAAGAAGCAAAAGAATTAAAGAAAGAAATAAAGAAATAAAAGGAAAATCCCAAAACTCTCCCTTGGGTCTCTCTCCCTCCCTTTCTCCTCCCCCCCCCCCCCCCCCCCCCCCCCCCCCCCCCCCCCCCCCCCCCCCCCCCCCCCACCAGCCCAACCTCCCCCGCGGCCCACTCCCACCAGCCGGCCCAGCCACACCCCACTCTCCCCTCTCACCGGCTCGTGGGACCGTCATATTCAACCACCAGCCAGTTTCCCAAGGAGCTCGCGCCCGCCGCCTCCGAATCCTCCGGGACTTCGCCCCAATCCCGCCCAACTACACTCCGATTCCGCCGGGGACTCGACCCCAATGTCACCCCCGACGCGGCCGCCCCCTCCCCTATAAAAACAGCCGACCCCCGGCATCTCTCTTTCATCCCAAAACCGAGCATCTCGCCCTCACCGATGCGCCGCCTCTCGGAGTCACCGCAGCCCGAGCCGATCCCACGCCGAGCTCGCCTGCTCCGCACCGCCCCCGCCCAGTCTATCCCCGTCGAGCGCCGTCATCTGCCGAAGCCGCCCGACGTCGCCGAACCTTGGAGCCGCCACCTCGCTGTCGCACCCTTGTCTTCGGCCACCCCGGACCATCGGCGACCTCGCGGGGAGAACCCCCTCGTCCCCCTCGTCATTTTAAGCTCAACCCCGTCAAGAACCGTCCCCCGACGAGCTCGGGCAAGCTCGCCAGAGTTGCCAGCCCGTCGGCTGCCGCCGCCCCGCCCAAGCGCGGACTGCCCCAGCCGTCGGATCCCGACGGACGACCGAGATTAGATCGCACCCTCCCCTTTGATCTAATTAAATCCGAGCCACCCAATCCGAAACCAAAGGCCTAGATCGACGCCACGTCACCCAATCACCTCATTCATTGGATCCAAATCCAACGCACTGGATTAAGCCACATCATCTATTATCAGATCCATTCAATTTGAAATCTAGAGCCCAGATTAAACCGTGTTTTCCGAATAAAATGAATCAAACCCTTTACTGCGTCAGCATGACATCATGATGACGTCATCAAAACCGGTTAATTAAATTAATTAGAAAGTTTTAGTTAATTAATTTCAGATTAATCTGTTAATTACTAAATAAAATAAATAATTAATTAATTAATAATCTGAGAAATAAATTTGATAATTAGTTAATAATTAATTTAATTGTAATAATTATTTGATAATTAAATTAATGATAATTAATTATGACAATTTTACAGAAAAGCCCCTATACTTATTTTTAATTATAAATTAGTCCCTGCCCTATGACAAATTTACACTTCATCCCATGAACTTTTCTGTAATTCCTTTTTAGTCCTTAATTAAT
Source organism: Zoysia pacifica (assembly GCA_001602315.1). Lineage (NCBI taxonomy): Eukaryota > Viridiplantae > Streptophyta > Magnoliopsida > Poales > Poaceae > Zoysia > Zoysia pacifica. The sequence continues at coordinate 242,313 of BCLH01000138.1, read as the reverse complement.
TTCGTAAAATACAGATAGATCCCCAGAACTTAATTATTAATTACAGATTAGTCCCCGAACCTTATAAATGCTATAACTTTTAAACCATAACTCTGATTTTAGTGAATAATATATCAAAACGATCGTATCGAAATAACCTATACATTCATGACATAATCATACTAATCTTGGTTTGTTTTGTTGCATTTGATTGATTGTTTGTGCTCTCGTGCGTTAGGCGACTTCGTCCTGGACCCGCAATACAAGGATTTTCAGCAGCAGGAGTTTGAAGCAGTTGAATACTATTCTCAGAGAAGCAAGGCAAGTGTCCTTGACCATTTTGTGCCTACTTTACAAAACCTCTATCTTGTAAATTGCATGCTTGTGTCAAATTGAATGCACACTTACTATTAGGAATTCACCAAGTTTCCTTATCATGCCTTATCGCCCTAGTTTACCTTTTGTTGGGTAGATTACATGCTTAGCTTGCTGTTGTCAGGATGAGTGATATTAATTTGATTTATTATTATACTTGCTTTACGAGGATTAATGGGTTATTTAATAATAACTTGGAGATTAGTGATTTGAGGGATATGGTTAGTGTAGAGCTGTGTGCAGGGTTACCGGCACTGTCCATTGGTATGTTATCTTTTCAAATCTAAAGATCGGTTCGTGGAGCGACCACCCATGTGTTACCGTACAACCACGAGCCAAGAATTGGCGCGGTTTGGCGTAGTAAGTGGTGGAGACCAGTTCCGTGCGTGCCAACCGGTGGAGCGGGGAAAGCGGGTTATGCCTGGATCCGCCTGGAGAGAGAAGTGTGGGGAAGGGAGGGTTACTCCCGGGAACCATCTGGCACAAGAGGGTGCCTTTCCAAGGTTACGGTTAGTACCTTATTAGGTGAAACTTCAGTGGGCACGTACAAGCTGGAGGAAGCCATGAAAAAGTCTTGAAGTGATCTGTTGGTCCTCACACCAAAGGAAGTGTGCAAGTGCGACGGCACAGGCATAATGGAGATTTCTTTAGTCCACCTGAAAATGGAGGATGAAATCACTTCTCGTGGGGAATTGTGTACAACCTCTGCAGAGTTAAAACTATTATGACAGCCGTGCTCACGGTCACGAGCATTGCATGGACTCTCACATGATTAGTGAGATTTTGATAGGGTTTGGTTGGTGCTCACAGTGGGATACTGTGATTGGTTCTTATGTTGGCGCTACAGCTGGGTAAGCTGTAGGTATGATTGATCTATAGGCGCGATGTCATTCACTTAGTAAATAGGTGCTTAATAGGATGTGTGTCTCTATGATGTGTTTTTATGCAAAAGAACCCTATGCTGCCTTTTCCTTATTTACTGCCACATGTCATACTTTCTCACACTTGCGGAGTACATCCCGTACTAAACCTTGCCTTTATAAATGCTGCTTAGTAGAAAGAGAAGTCTGGGAGAACATTGAAGACCCTGGAGCTGAAGTCTAGACGAGCTAGTTCGGTCATCTGCCTGTGGAGCCCAAGACATTTTATTTTGTTTTTCGCTACATTGGTTTGTAATAATTTATAAGACTCTTGGCCATTCTTGTAATAGGTTAAATTTAGTTTATTTGAGACATGGTTCAGTTTACCATTAATGACATCGCTTTATGTGTGAAACTTGATTCTTGAGCACACATAAAAGGTCACTTGGTTTTAGCCTTAAAATTGGGTGTGACATTAAGGTTCAGTATGTTGGTCAGCGACCATCGTCGGCTTATCCTGTTGCACCTCCTCATTAGTGGAAGCTAGAACATATTCTTGTGTTTCTCGAACCTCTTTGAGTCGCACAGTGCTCCCACTAATTTCTCTTGAGAGAAACTCTTTCTCAAGAAAGACAACATTCCGAGCAACAAACACTTTGTTCTCCGCACGGTTGTCGAAATAACATCCTTTGGTTTCCCTAGGATATCCCACAAAGATACATTATCAGATCTGGGCTCAATCTTTGTTGGCGTCAAACGCTTAACATAGGCATTGTAGCCCCAAACCTTTAGGAATAACAAACTAGGACGTTTTCCAGTCCATATCTCATATGGTGTCTTCTCCACAGATTTAGATGATACATGGTTTAGTGTAAACATAGCTGTCTCTAGTACTTACCCCCCAAAAGTACAATGGAAGATCAATTTGACTCATCATTGACCTCAACATGTCCAACAGGGTTCGGTTTCTTTGCTTGGACACACCATTCCATTGTGGAGTTCTAGGTGGAGTCAGTTGTGGAACAATCCACAATTCTTTAGATGATCATTAAACTCATGGCTCAAATACTCCCCACCACGATCTGATCGTAGGAATTTAATTGTCTTGCCAGTATGATTCTGCACTTCATTTTGGAACTCTTTGAACTTTTCAAGGATTCTGCCTTGTTCCTCATCAAAGATATAACTGTATCTACTAAAGTCATCGGTAAAGGTAATAAAGTACTGAAAACCACCTCTCGTGGTCGAGTTCATTGGGCCACATACATCTGTATGTACTAGGCCTAATAGCTCGCTTGCTCTCTCACTTTGTCCAACAAAGGGTGCTTTAGTCATCTTTCCAAGTAGGCATGACTCACATGTTTCAATTGATTCATAATCGAAAGAATCAAGAAGTCCATTTTATGGAGCCTCTCAATGCGTTTCTTGCCTATATGGACTAAGCGACAATGCCACAAGTAGGATTACAATCATGTTTACAAATTCTCTTAGCATTAACATTATTGATTTCAGTTTCCTCCAGATTAAGAACATTAAGCCCGTTCACAACGGGACATCTCCCATAGTACATATCATTCATAAAAATAGAACAACACTTGTTCTTTATTACAAATTCAAAACCATCATCCTCTAAACATGAGGAAATAATGTTCTTATTCAATGCAGGAACAAAATAACAATTATTAAGTTCTAGCACTAATCCAGAAGGTAGCGACAATGAATAAGTGCTGACGGCCAAAGCAGCAACCTTTGCTCCATTCCCAACACGCAAATCCACGTCGTCTCTTGCAAATTGCCTAATTATTTTTAGTCCCTGCAATGATTTGCAAGTGTGAATCATTGCACCAGTATCAAATACCCATGCATCATTAGAACGTGTTGCAAGATTAATTTCAACAACATTAATACCATGAGCGGAGGATGCACCTCCATTCTTTTTCTTCTCTTCCATGCAGTTCTTGCAATTCCTCAACCAATTTTCTTTCACACCGCAGTGGAAACAAACATCATCAAAGGGAGGACCAGTCTTTTTCTTCTTTTCTTTGGCCTTAGTTGCCTGCCCAGAATTCTCACTTTCGGTGGGTTTCTTAGCCTTGGTTGGACGCTTTCCCTTCTTACCCTTCTAGACTGTCATCACATGACCAGAAGCCTTCCTAAGGCTCACCTCTACTGTCTTTAGCATCCCAAGCAACTTGGTCAGTGTCTTCTTCAAGCCATTCATGTGGTAGTTCATAATAAATGGCTCAAAGCTAGCTAGCAGAGACTGCAGTATCACATCGGTGGCAAGATCGTCATCGAGGGGAAAACTCGGTCTCTGCAGGCTCTCAATGTAACCAATCATCTTGATTATATGAGGGCTGATCGGAGCGCCTTCAGCAAACTTGCTACCAAATAGGGACTTCTAGGTGTTAAATCTGTCGACCCTTGCTTGGTTTTCGAGCATGCCACGCAGCCCCACGATCATACCATGCGGGTAGGTGCTCTCATATTGCTTCTGCAGCTCAGGGTTCATGCAAGCAAGCATCAAGGCACTGCACATCCACAGCGTCATCGGTGTGCTTCACAAAAGCACGATACGTGTCAGTGTTGTGCGCGACATTCTGAGGCTCATCTGGGTAGGGCGTATCAAGAACGTACTCTTTCTTTTTCTGCCTGAGAACAATTCTCAGGTTCTGGTTCCAATCAACAAAATTAGTTCCATTTAGCTTTTCTTTCTCTAGGATTGACTGCAAATTAAAACTCAAGTTGCTTGACATTTTCTACAACAGAGATATGCAACGTTAGCACTACTTTATTTAAATATTTTTAATAAAAGTAAACTCCACTATATGATGTGTATGTTGTTCCTGATTTTTCCTCAGGTCGTAGTAACTCTCGATTTGGAGGAGATGCGACACACAATCGATCCAGCCTCAACTCAACAAAATTTGAACCCCGCAATCGTAGCACCACTTCTCCTCTCATTATCAACCGTGCGCACACGATTGACCTCACCAAGAAAGCTAATCCTAGCCTGTGAATCGTAGAACACAAGCAAGAACAAGGAAGAACACAACTCAATTGCAAAAACTGAATTAAATCATGGAGTTGAAAAACCAACAAACCGTTAAACATCGAAACTATTTGATAACAGATGAAAACTAATCAAAAACCTAACCCCAATGCCATCAGCTATTGCTTATATAGAGTTTAGAACAGCCTTAGGGGTAAACTCTAACACTAATGAATCTTAAAAAGATACATGGTCCAAAGGCCAAAAGATAGTGTCGCAGCACCCGGAGCAGTTTCTGTATGTCATCTTGTTTTAACAATTTCTGTAGATTCTAATCGAATTTGGAGATGAGACAGATGCCGTTGGAAAGATTATCTTCTTAGATTTCCAACTATATCTAGAACGTCTAAAATGGATTCCGTATGCAACCTGGGCATCTGTTTTAGTGCGACCTGCTCCTGGAATCCGAGGGCAACTCGACTCCGAGTTGGACTGCATCTCCTCCGGGGTTCAACGTGCCTTGCTAGCCTTGAGCATCTTTAAGTCCTTCTTCATGCTTTCTTTGACCCTCTTCAAGGTTCCTAATCATGATAAAATCATTAGGTAGCAATCTATTCTAAGGAAAGGAAGACATGTATTTAGAAACGAGCTCATCTCTAAATTCAATTGTTGTATATGAGCTCTTGTGATTGGACCATCTATAGTAGGTGGAGGAGTGTTATGTGTATCCAATGATAGATGTTCTCACCACTATGTTTTGCGAATGTCCTTTGACATTGCATAGTGGGACGAGACCCACATTCCCTATGAAACTAGTGAGCTTTGGCATCACCGCTAGCATCATAGTGAACTGATTAGGCAACCCTTACCCATCACATCCAATGCGACTCTCATTCATTGGTTGACATCATATGTCTCGATCGGCTTCCAAAGCTATACTCTGAAACCCAAGTCCGACTTGATAGTTTCGTCAAGTAAACCAACACTATGCTTTGGTGTCTGACACCACCCAATAGATCAAGGTAGAAGATGACGTCCTGCTTTGGCAGACCCATCACCTACTAACAAGACCCAAAAGGTGCAGCTGTTGAAAGAGCATAAAAACTTCATTTTTATGAGGGATTTTCATACTCATCACAGACAATGTATAAATATGAATGTCACAGATAATCAAATTATTGTGATAGTGTGGCCTTTCTTCGTCCACCGAAAAAAAATTGTCCAGACGACCGCCAGCAATGGGGGAGGATGCCTACTCCTAGGCGTCCCTCTTTCAACAACCTATTTTTCCGCGGTGTGTCCACAGAGACACTTTTCCTCATGTCGATGGATTACATAATTTAAATTACCTATTACATGCTAATAGCAAATTAAATTATAAATTACATCAACTGAGCACTCCACAGGACGGCACGTCGGCCGAATACAATAGGCGAACAGCCTCAACCCAGCTATAATAAATGGAGACACACAAGCCGCACAAAAATTACACATCATCACATACGATTTTGAGGCCATACCATCACATCATTCTCTGCAAAAATGAGTTAGACGTTTCTACAAACGATGTTACAGTATTTTTATTTATTTTAAAAAACACGCAATTGGCTCCGCCTGTCGATGACAGATAGAACAGATTTTCCACATGCTGCTAACAAATTAACAAGCATGGCGTTAACTGTGTATCAACCGCTTCGCTACACGAATTCACAACCTCGTGGTCAGCCGTGCGACGCTCGCACCGATTAGCCAGTCACATGATGAGGAAGCAAAAACGGAGTAAAGCAGTCTGATACACGCATAATGCTATCCGTTAAAATGATCTATTCTACAGCCAACCGTGTTAAAATAATCTAGATCAAAAACAACGCAAGCACGGCTCCGGTACCACTGTTAGAGAACGCGGCTCGCTAGCACAAAATAATTACCACATAAAAACAGGATCACTTGCATGTAGATGATCATAGGTTATACCTTCCCAACACGCAACGCAGCGGAAGACATGGCAGATCACGCATAGTCGATGTAATCAATGTCGAGGAAGGCGTCGTACTGTACGATGTAGTGCGCAACATAGCAGCACCTCTACAGACGTGCACACGTACAGAGAGGAGAACAACAGCGACGTAGCGTGCTAGCGCTCATCGACGCACACGAATTGCAACAAAGGAAGCCCCTGGCGGCGGCGTGCACAGGTGTCAAGTGATTAGGGTTTATCACCCTCTGGCCAGATTATTAGTACTTATAGAAATACTAATGGGCCAGCTGCATGGGCCAAATGGGCTTTGGCTATTGGGCATATAACCAATATGCTCCACTTACTAGAGTGAAGACACCGGCGGCGGCCTGGCTGTAAAAAACAATACCGTCACGCAAGAGCAAGCCTCCAAGACTCTAGTGCTCCCTCTTGGTGTCCCTTTCGAGCGAGGGGACTCGAAACCGCTCACAAACTTGATATCATATTCCACAAGATTTCGGAAGCTCGAACAACAATGTCTAACTGGTCTAGGCTGCCATAGACTAAGAGTAACAAGCCGAAGATACTCCTCTTACCCCCACCAGCTCTAGGAATGAATGGATGTTCTTTGCTACTCTTCACTGGCACTCAAGATCTCTCTAGATGCTTTCTTGTGCTCTCCTTGGTGACCTTTGGCTTTCACAAACGATCTCTCAACTTCTCTAGCCGCACGTAACCTCCGCAACAGCCGCCCCTCCAACGGTTTAAATAAGCCCCAAGCCCTGAAAAGGCCATTGGAAGTCGTTGCCAAAAAGTTAACTGCTTTTTGCAATCACCGGACTGTCTCCGGTGACTGGGACCACCAGACTATCCGGTAAATCTTGGTCTTCGACTGGTAGAAAACACCCTCTCTGGAATATATTTCATATGACATCGGACTATCTGGTTCATACCATCACCGGACTGTCCGGAGATTCTTACTTTTGGACTTCCAGAGAAACCTCTTCTAGACTTCTTCTTCTGGAACATCAGACTGTTCGATCATTGGCTCACTAGACTGTCTGGTGTCTTCTTTGCTTCAACTCCAAAGAACACCTCTCTCTGGACTCTGGCCTCCTGCACTCACCGGACTGTCCGGTGACTCCTGCTGAACTGCCTCCAAAAAACTGCCTCTCTGGACTTCTGACTTCAACCTTCACCGGACTGTCCGGTGACTCTTCTGTCACTAGAACTTGACTTCTTCAAAATCTTCTTGCTTCTCACTGCAACTCTTGACACTTTCAAGCTTCCATTGATCACTCAAGTGCCTCAGAGAGCCTAGAGCATCCATACTCCCTAACACTTGTAAAACCGAGACGAGTGTCTTGACCCCTCTTAATTTTTTTTCTCAAATACGCAGGAGAGCAGCGTATCATTATATTAATAGAAGAAGGGGGTGTTACAATAAATAACACACAATGAAACCAGATTACAAACACACAGGGGTCCTAAAGGTATTTAACAACTAAACCCCCCCCCCCCTTTGACCAAGACCGGTTAAAAGGGAAAGCCCCTTAGCTCCAGCCATACTCCACAAGCGGATCTCATCACCGGCCAGTGCTGTGGCCAAATTTGGAGAAGCCCCTGAGAAGACACATTCGTTTCGATCCAAGCACCTAGTATTACTAGAGAATTTAAACCTGCCCTGATTGTGCTATCAACCATATTGCTAACTTTGCTCCACCACTCGATGAAGTTGGCATCTGAAGGTTGGTGAGAGAGAGCCATAAGCCCCACTTGCTGCAGGATCACAAACCGAAATGCCGTGCAAACACGCATGAGGTAAGGATATGATCAATTGACTCATTTTCTTGATCACATAAGGAGCAGAGCACTAAACTTGGTAGGTTTCGGCGAGCTAATCGGTCTGCAGTCCAACAGGGGTTGTGTGCTACCAACCACATGAAGAATCTGCATTTGCCAGGTGCCTAGGATTTCCAAATTCGCTCCCCTGGATCAAGGGCTATGGAACCTTGGAAGAGGGCAGTATATGCAGATTTTGTCGTGTACAGCCTAGAGTTCGTAAGGCGCCAGATATGTATATCTGGGGCTCCAGGTTGAAGCACTACCTCGGCCATGATGTCCCAGAGAGCAAGAAACTTGATGATGATTTTTGTTGTGGAAGCACCGTGTATGTCTTGTACCCACCTCATATTAGTTAGAGCTTCCAACACAGTTCATTTGTTGGCTATCCTCTTTGGAATCATTCTAGAGATCCTTGGTGCCAAATTTTCTATGCGCTGTCCGAACACCCTTCTATCAGTCCAAAAGAGAGTGCTATTACCATCCCCTATTTTAGTTACACTGGCCATTGACAGCAGGGATAGTAACAGCTTTTCCTATTGACTCAAAGACCTAAAACTAAGCCGCATATGGCTCTAAAACATCCTAAGCCTTGGACAAGCTTCATCCTTGGAAAACCGCCGAAGCACAAAGCAACCTTAAAGAAACCAACTCGCAGAGATGGAGAATGTGTTGATAGACTCACATCCAACGAGTTAGTTCATGTTCTCATTCAATCACCAAAATCATTCATACCTTTGAGAAACTTTAATTGTCATGAAGCCAACACTACTGAAATAAGTGTTGTATCAAATGTCTTATGCCACTGCTTAGATGCTTGCTGCAAAAAATACAATGATTTTTACAACTTAGACACCTTGTCCTCTTGACCATTTATAATGAATCCATCTTGTTGATCCAAATAAATTTCCTCATCCAACTCTGTTTTAAGGAAAGCTATCTTACCATTCATGTCCTGGATATAAAGATCATGTGAGGCAGTCAATGAGTACAATATGCATGTGTTCCATTTGCTACATGTGAATAAGTGTCAAAGAAATTTTAGCCTTTTTTGTGTATAACCCTTAGCCACAAGGTGAGCCTTGTACTTTTTGAAAAGTAACATCGGGCGTATGCTTCTTCTTGATCATCTACTTTCAACCCACTAGTTTGCATGCATAAGGTTGTTCAACAACCTACCAAGTTCCATTAGAAAAGAATAGAGTCACATTGTGAATAGCTTCTTTCAAATCATGTACATCAGGACATGCAAATATCTTTGAAATTGTTTTGTGAATATCATCAATGAGATAGTTAATGAAGTCATCACGAATAGACATTGTATTCCTTGGTCTCTTGCCCCTCCTAGGAGCTTCACTGTTAATCTCATCAAGCACCAGTTCAAGTACTTGATCAGTGCGATCAGAAAGGGCTATGCTTTCATGAGTTGACATAGACACCAAGAACCTCTTATTTAACTACTCTCTCCGTTCACTTTTACAGGTCATTCTAGCTCTGGGCAAGAGAATTAAGGAAAAGTGTGGTACGCAAAAAACGAGGAGGAAAGAGATAAAGATAGAGATTTATTGAAAAGAGAGAAAGTGTATTGAAAAGAGAGAAAGGTATATTAGAAAACGAGAATGACATATATTAAGAAATAAATTTTGAATGCTAGAATGACTTATATTTGTGAACAGAGGGAGTATTATAAGTCTAAAGGCAATGCTATGATGTGCATATCGAAAAAGATGTAGTACACAATCTTAGGTCTCAACTTTTTTTTTTGTTTATTGGAACACTAACTTTAGTTAAAGATCCCAAGTGTAAGAAAGTAATTCTTTTCTCCCAATCAAATCATCATACTGAGTGTTGTTAATATTATTATGTGTCTTATTTTACGACAATTTGTAAATAAAGCCTCCTCCCACTAGCTATGCCATTGATAATTTAGAAGTGTCTTAACATGGTGTTAATCAAAAAAAGGGAGAATTGGTTTTGTAACACTCAATGACCATGACTTTAGAAATATACCACAAAATCGTTCGAGTTCATTTTAATACCAACGAAAGATTTTCCGTTTTGAAATATAGCACTCCGTGACATTTTCCATCCATATTGCCTTTCTCTCCGTACTTCTCCATTGCTCGCCATTCTTGCTTCTCCATGCTTGCTGTCTCAGCATGGATGCCTCCGTCACCTGGTCCGGGCACCGAGGAGAAGGTCACGGGAGGGGGGGTCGGAACGTGGTGCTCGCGGACGCTCCAAACCGCCACCGTCCCCCGTCCCCTTGGCATTTTACCGGTTTTCTTTTCCCGTTTCCCTCGAGCTCACATGCACACAACTTTCTCTCTCATTCCTTTAAACAATCCGGTGATAGACTTTAATGCGTTCTTTGGAAAGGAAAATTACTGATGCGCTTGCCACCTTTGCCAAATGCTTTGCTGTGGCAGATATCCTCAAGCAAATTCTCCTAGTTGCCTACCTGCCTATCAATCCTAGCATCATTCGAGAACTTGCTTTTCTCCTCTCTCTCTATGCCCAGGAATATGTTAAAGTGAGCAAGAAAACATGCAGATTCCTGAGGATTCTGGGAGGAGGAAGGATGGAGAGGGGGAGCAGTAGTCACCATAGCAGCAAACGCCCGGATAGGTGGAGTTCCAGAGAGCACACATGGAGACGGTCGTGGTCGGATGGAGGCCGGTTGTCCGATACGTGGAGTAGTGGAAAGATATGCTGTTGCGTGACCTGCGTGGGTATCCATGGCGCTCCAGCCCCCCTGTTGCTCGTGAGGAAGAAGGTGACAAACGGAGAAACGGCAGGATGAACGGAAAATGTGACAGAGTGATATATGTCTAAACGGGAAATCTTTTATGGTATATTTCTAAAGCTGTGATTTTTGGATGTTACGAAACCAATTCTCCTAAATCAAATAGTACGGTGTGATTTTTTTTTCTTTCGGCAAACGCTTTTTATTGAGGTGAATACAGTGGTATCCGCTTTTGTATAAGATAGATTTTAATATAGACCAAAACGGCACGAATATTAAGAAAGAAATTGATCTTTTACCTCCTATGAGGTAAATGTTCTCTTTTAATAATTAATATTATATCATTTAATTAAAGAAGTAATATCTTTAATTCAGAAAGTAATGCGTGCAACAATTTTAGAAACAAATGCATTTATTTTTGGAAATTACCACAGATCACACGCATCAAGATCACGCAGTGACTTATTGTTCTACCAAAAGCCTTATCGTTCTATGAAAATGTGACTTGCAGGCTTCCGGTCATGTGTATGAGGTGGATCACCAGTCGTGCACCCAAATGAAACGTAGTATCATGCAATTAAAAGAAATAAGTATTGTGATGTAAGAAACGTGACATGGCAATTCATCACGAGCGTACATATGATAAATAAAAAAAATTTATCCGTATGTCCTCCCAAGCTAGGCAATCACGGGCAATTAGTTTGATAAAACTAGCACTGGCCTGCGAAATCACGGCACATGAGTCGGGACTCGACGTGGGGAAGGAAAGGAATCTGAAGATGCGAGAATCGCGTAAGCTTGCCGTTGAAATGGATTTGGATTTTTTTTATTTTCTTAATTATTTTCTCTAATATAAAATGAACGGTTCAGATTAAATTCTTGTGTTACCTCCCCTAGAGGTGAGCCAACAAGAGTTGGTCTATTCTAAAAGGGCTCTTGTATAATCACCAATTCCATTAGAATAAGTCAAAGTCAGTTAATAAACAAGGAGGCATCCTCTTACATGTAATAACATGTTCCACAATGGGATCTATTTCCCTTGCTCTTTTCTCGAGTTGAGTTTCAACTTCAGCCTGATAGAATTTAAAGTAATTTAGAGCCTCATCTTTTGAGTTCAATAAGTATAAATATAGCAATATCTTGTTGCATCATCACATCTATCAATGTCATGAAATATCTTTTTCCGCACTGTCAACACAACATTCATCTAGAATAGATCCCAATGTATGAGTCCTAAATTTACCGAGTGTCTCTTCTCGTGCACCTTGTGAGTTTTTAGGCTGCCTTGATTGCATACAACTCTGGCACTTTGAATGTCTGACAATGGAAAAAATGGGATTTTAACTCAAGCTTAAAATCAACACATCGAACCAACATTCAGATGACATAAATGTGAGTGTCAAACAAACTGAAAATCACTCTATTTATACTAATTGCAGTAATCAAAAAGGAAAAAAGTGGAACAAGCATTCATTTGACAGCATAAAATTATAGGATAAAATCCAATTTACTCCCCTCAAGTATATAGCAAAGTCCACATAAACCCCTAAACTATTTTTTGGTTCAGTTTACCCCCTAAAAAATGTGATTTTGTTCAATTTACCCTCTAATATAATTTGTCATTTTTGTTTCTTCATGCACAATGTTAATCTTAAGATGAAATTATAGGAAATGATAGGATGCATCAGAACACATGTCATAAATATATGTTGTAATTTTTATCATTATTTTTACCGGGAAGAGTAGTCATCAGTAAATTAATCCTTGATACCAAATTATATGAAAATAATGATAAAAAATATTGTAATGTATTTTTCTTGCATGTGTCATGACAAGCTCTATCATCTATTCAAATGGAATCTTAAAGTTACCCTTATGTATGGAGAAACAAAAATGACAAATTGTACTAGGGTAAATTAAACCAAAATCGTTTTTGTAGGGTAAACTGAATAAAAAATAGCTTGAGGGTCATCTGTGCTTTGACTATGCTTGACCGAAATAAATTGAACTTCAATATGAAGATCATCTTACATGGGAGACTGAAGCATCACACTTGCTGCAAAGCCCTCGCATCACATAAATTGCAAGATGGGGACGCTAGTGGTACCTGTTGTTAGATACGATGGTTTGTCCCTGGTAGCACTTCTTGTTTGCAGCTCTCTCTAAGTGCAATGCACAGATTAAAAGGGAAGCAAAAAAAAAAACACCTTTGTCTTGACATCTGATGCTCTTCTTGGCCGATCGTGGACGCAAGAGGACGGATGGTACTAGCAAAGGAATCATAGGAACTGATTCTAGATCAATCCATCGTCCATAGTCCATCCGTTTTTTTTTTCTTTTTTTTAAACGATCCACCAACGCAGTTGAGCAAGCTAACAAAGAAAACGAAATCCGTTCTCTCCAAGGTCGGCAGCATATTCCACACCATATCCAACTCTGGCTAGCCTTTCACCAGGCTGATGATTCTGAGGTCGCGTCAGGAAGAAGAGCGCACCGAAGGCATTTGGGGACGCTCGACAGCAGACAATAAAAGCTTTCGGCCTCCTATGAACGCGGAAAATTTTTCGGTTTTTTTTTTGTGTGAAATTGAACTGATTTTTGTGAGATTTCTGTAAAATTTCTGTGAGATTTCAAAGGAGCCCTTCAAGTTGCAATTTATCATTGCAAAAAAAATGCAGAAATTACTAGTACCATCTAAAAGATATTTAATTTGTGGATTGCTACTACCGTTATATTTATGTGAAGACAAGCCAGGAAATGGATTTTAGAGAGAAAATTTTATAAAAATGATCAATATGCTCTTCACTACTGCCGTGACCAATATCCATTAAATTAGACGGAGGCTGTAATTTTGAGAAAATAAAAGAAACAGAAACCAATCTATAAAATATTGCTTACAGCTGGGACTCACATTTTGGCAAACAAAATTTAGACAATTCGTTGGAATAATCTTGTGAACTGCTACGCGCAATTGACCTTGACCAGTGTCGTAATCAGATGTTGATTAATGTGTGTGTGTGTATATATATATATATACACCCAGGGTGTAAAATAACTTCTACACCCTGGGTCGGACAGGCGCACCAGTGACCGCGGCCGCCTCGCCGCCTCCGTTGATCCGTCAAAAAACAGACATTCAGTAATTTTTTTCAATTGCTTCACTAATTTCATCGTCCTCAGTAATTTTCAATCATTCAATAGTTTTTGTTTGATTCCTTTAGTAATTTCTTTTTGTTACTAATGCTGATTCAGTAATTTCTTTGAATCATTCACTAATTTCTTCAAATTCATTCAGTAATTTTTCAGATTGTCTCAGTAATTTCTCCTTTAAGCCAAATCTCATTACTGACGAGCTCGCAGCGCAACTGCCGCTGCCATTGTCACTGAAGAATTCTTTAGCTGCATGAATTTGTACTCTCTTGAGTTCTTCCACCCTACCACCGGACATAGAAGACAGTGCAAGGAAAGCCTGACGGTGGGGTGCACGTGCAAGCGGGGCGGCAAGGCGTCGACCACGGTGATGATCGCTGACGGTTGGCGGTGTTAGGACAGAGGGGCGGCAAGGCGTCGACCGCGGTAATGATCGCTGACGGTGGGCGGTGTTAGGACAGAGACGTCGCACACCAAATTAGCACCGCGACAGTGAAGAGCAGCAACAAAGGCGTCATACCGACAAGCGACGGCAAGATAAGCACCGTCAGAGCGGGGCGGCAGCAAAGGAGCACGGAGGTCGGGTCAAAGGGCTCGCGTGGCTCAGTCACAGCGCACAAGAGCGACCCGGGTTCCTGTTCTAGTAAACTCAAAAGGCTCCTTTAGAATGCAGAATTTTCAAAAAAAAAAATTTCTTAAAATCATAAGAAAAATTCTCACGCCCCAATCTATGTGATTTTAAGGTTGAACTAGCCTCATGTGCTATTCCGATTTGAAGAGAGTAATATATTACTGCTCGTCCATGAAGGGGAATAAAAACAAAATGTTATCAAAGACATCATCACACAGATATCATCGCTTCAATACATTTTACAGCGCCGGGCACATAGCAAATGGGAAATACGGTACAAGAACCATGAGTTACAAGTACGGTATTCGCTATAGTAAGCTGTTCCAAAATACGGTACAAGAACCAATAGTGCTTCAGCTGCACCGAACCATCTCCCCTTGGTCTACCCCTAACATTCATCATGAGAAAACTTCCATCTATGCCATCATTTTTGTCCACTCTTCCTCTGTACCACCACCTTGTTTCATTGACATGTAGGGTCAAACCCCACATGTCACTGACTAATCTAATTGTACAGATGAAACCTACCTCAAAAGTGATGTTATTGATGAATAGCCATTCACTGAGACAACAGTAAGTATGCTGAGTAAATTGTAACTGAGCCTAAAAATGGAACTAAATGAAAAAAAAAAATCAAACAAAAAAGGTTCCCAAAGGTCTCATGCTTCCCCATGTTTCTCATTAGTCTCATCTAGATGGAAACAGATCATTTGAAATGCCACCCAAGTATTATCCTCCTGTTGAAGCTACTGTGTACAATATAAGACTTGACTGTGCCTTGCGTCGACGCAGTTCTTTTCTGCAACAGCCGCTACCCCTCTGCTGTGGATGTATGCAATGACATTTCATAAAATTCACTTGTAACATGTTCTAACCAACGTCATGTAGCCAACTTTTCACAGCCATGATAATGTCATCTCATTCACTCCTTGCAATTTCAACAAATGCAGTTTCATTCTCAAAATCATCACCATTGAAAATCTGCAAAATGGATGAGCCTGAGTAACATTACTATTTGCTGAATCTTTTTCTGACTCTTCTGTAGAACAGCACATAAGCTGCAGCTGACTTCACTTCCTCTTCATCAATGGCAACTACTTGGCTATCATCAAAATTGTACCACATGTTCTCTTGCAAAATCTGCATATAAAGATAAATTTCTATCAGCATAACATAAAATGCTTGCAGATAAGAAATTTATCTTGACTACAAATAAAAAAATATATTAAAGGCAATGCTAAATGTTCGGCAATCCATCTAAAACTCAAAATAGAGAATTGCAAGAGGTTGGTAAATGAAACATCAAACTTCATCAGTATTGAGATACCATGCACCAACTAGTTGCACTCAAAAGCTTAAACTAATAGGAAAAGATGAACAATCCACTTATACTGCAACACTCATGCGTACCCAGGAACAGAGGTACCAGGAGACCATCCTAGGTCCTGACCCCACCTTTTCCATTAAAAATTCTCTCAAGCATACAATATAAATAGGTTATTTAACTCTAAATCAAGTAGCTTGCGCAACTTTTTGACTACTCGATTGTGATGTTCTTGTAAAGTCAAAGGAAATATTATTTTATTTACTTTTATTATCAAAATGTAGACAATTTAATCTTAAATACATTCTAAATTATGGTTTTCAGAAATAGCATCACAATTGGCCTCCTCTTGGCTTTTGCTCACGCTCCGCCACTGCGTGTACCTCATATAGGCACCAACATGAAATAGGAGTCGACTGTAATTTATATTTTAAAATAATTGCACCTGCTAGGAGTCAAACTGGGAGACCTTGGCTTTTGTAACATACTGAGTACATGCACTAATCAGTTACACCCAAAAGCTTAAACTGATGGGCAAAGGTGAACAGTTCACTTTTAATCAACTATAAGCACATTAACAAACAGAAAAAACATAAGACAATCAACGAGGTAAACAGCTGTAGAACTTTGTGGTTGCTTCAACCCTTAGTCTTTAGCAGAGACAATCATTTCAGAAATAAATACCTTTATGTATGCAGTATAGTGCCCACTAGCCATGCTGCCATAATGATTGCTCACAGCATACAATTCATAGATTTGACGTTCTGAACTCTTCTTACTCGCAATATAATTTGTCAGATCCAAGTCATGTATTGGAAAATTAACAAAAGTTTCTAGTTTTTGTTTAGTTGACCTACTAAATGAGAATCTTTTCAAATGTATAACTAGCACATCAGGAAGTCTCCATAAATCCAGCTTTTTGCTAGCTTGCCTTTGCTCCTTGCAACTTGGACAGTACCTAACACAATAACATAGCTCTGTTACTATATAGCATACAAAATTATAGGAAGTGAAATTTCTCATATGCCTTTATGGAATTAAACTCTTACATTCGACAAGAAAGTTCAAGACTAATAACGGTGTGCTCCAAAAAATGATTTTCGAATAGTTGCATATGGTAGAGAATTATGATAGATAAACAGTTCAACCATGCAACACAAAACTAAGCTCACTATCTTGATAGAAACACAGTTCAATCATGTCAGCATATGCATATAATACTGTCTGCCATAATTTATAGTTGATTCTTTTATAGTGCAGTATAGCAATCAACCCTGTAACATCCAGAACTGAAGACAATTTGCAGTTCTCCCTGCCCACTGATGTTATGATCCTTACAGATCCTGGGATAAGTCTAGATAACCCCCTCAACTATGAGGGTGGGTGCACTTCACCCCTCAACCTTTAAAATTAGATACTTAACCCCCTGAAGTATTGAAAACCGTCTAAATAACCCCCTAAGCAGTTTCAACGGTGGTTTTACTGTTTATAGGCCCATACGTCAGTTTGGAATAAGTCTATTTTACCCTTCAACCATCAATGGTGGTCTACTCACCCTTCAAACTTTAAAATCAGACTTTTAACCCTATACGGTATTGCGAACTGTTTAGATAATACATCTAGACAATTTTTAATACTTCAAGGGGTTAAAAGTCCAATTTTTTAAGTTTGGGCTGTGAAGTAAGCTACTATTGATAGTTGAGGGAGTGAAATAGACTTATTTCAAACTGACATGTGGGCCCACAAACATTAGAACCACCTCTAAAACAGCCTAAGGGGTTATTTAGATGGTTTGCAATACTTCGGGGAGTTAAGTATGCGGTTTTAAAGGTCAAGGAGTGAAGTGCACCCACCCTCATAGTTGAGGGGGTTGTCTAGACTTATCTCATCCTTGTTATATTATTAGGGGTAAAAACAGCCGAGCGAAAGGCCAGGCAGTGTCGGCTTCTAGAAGACAAACTAAACTATATGGATTGGGGAGATTCTTTTTATTTATTTGATAGAACTGAACACGAATTCAGGTGAGTGAGAAGTGAATTTTTGTGACATGGAAGCTGCAGTTTATCTGGTCTATTACTGAAGTCATATAACACCCACGGCATGGCCTTAGTTGCCTGATAAACCAGCCCTAGTGGCCCTTAACCTTGGCCATAGTGACCTAATACTGAATGCATGTTCAACGACATATGTGCTGCCTCCTTGAGCTTCCATCTCTAACCAAGTAAAAAAACAATGTTTGACTCAGTGCTAACAAACTCTATTGTTGCTAAAAAAACTCTATTGACTTGCTAACACTACTTATTCAACCAAAGGATTATGGCAACATTATTCTTCATTGCATGATTAGAGGATATAACGATGCGGTAGCTTGACCTTTGAGCCAACCTCTACAACTAGGGAAGCTACTTGACATCATCTTCATCTTTTACCAACAGACCCTAACCTTGAGTCGCTATAAACAGTAACATATGGTTATTGCTAGTTGAGCTGTTGCAAATGACATTGATGACATGGATTTTAACTAGGCACAAAGGTTGATAAATCTCAATATCTGAGAAATCCACACATACTCAAGATGAAACAGGATGACATGTATCCACTTCCAGAACGTCATCGTGCAGACTGATTTGATTCCAGGAAAATGTGAACACGCCATGCACATTCTAGTCCCAAAAGGAAACATTTCTTCGAAAACAGCTGCCAGCACCTGATATTCATGTTTGACCCGCACGGATGAATTAAAGAGTTGTTCCTCTAGCTCCTAGATTTTCTCCAGCAATCTTAAGTGTGATTTGCTTCAGGTAGCATGCTAAAATGGTAGGTATGGCCTGAACCCTTGCGTGCAGCACATTCCTTGCAGACTTCCACTTTTACATGGTAGGTGAATTGTATGGCATGAGCACATATCCCTCCTGGTTCCCATGAAAAAAAGACCGATTTTTTCCCTTCCTTAATACCGCAGATGGATCGCTTGATCATTACCTGGCACAAGGGACCTCAGCCCGAGGCACAAGGATCTAGCATCTTTTTCCTTGCCTCCAGCCCCTAGGACTCAAGCCAGCCTCTTGCAGTTGAGGTCCCCAACTGACCAAACCAACAACATAACTAAGAGCATCTCCAACAGTCCCCTCAAAATATCACCCTAAAAGGTGATTTTGGGGGCCAGTTAAAAAAAAATTTGAGACCTATTTTAATCACCTCCTCCAACAGCTCCCCTAAATATATGCCAATATAGTTTAAATTTGGGCTAAGTCAATAATCGGTCCCACCGTCAGCTGCACAAGAGATGGATTGGGGATCTTAGAAAGTTCCACAAATCTACCTCCGAATAGGGGGATTTCTGGGGGCCCCGGAAAGTAGGGAGGTTTTTAGGGTACCTATTGGAGGAGATTTTTTACACTTTTTCCTTATAATTTGATTTAGGGGAAGTTATTGGTGAGCTTTTGGAGATGCTCTAACAAACCTTATTGGCAAACAAACCCTAAAAGACTAGCTGATTAATTGTCGCTGCTGCTGGACAAGATGTTGTGTTGTGGCCGCCACAACAGTTACAGCTTATTACAGAAGCAATCTTGACAACAATGTAAATAAGTTAGCTTTAGTTTGAATTTCACATTATGTATAGCATGCCACAGCAATGTCCAAATCTTATATTGATCAGTGTAGTCTAACCGCATGCCACAAAATAAACACCAATGTTTGTCAAGCATTGCACAAAATGGACATGGTGCAACCAAGAAATGATATATCATTTTTAGGAATCTCATGTATCATAGAATGATGAATCTGAACACTAACCACATTTCTTCAGGTACAAGAGGTTCTTCTCTTAAGAAAGCATCCAAGCATGCATAGAGCGAGAGAGGTTCACCACGGGTTCTCTTGGCTGGTGGGGCAAACTTAAACACCTCTGGAAGGTTCTCGAAATGATTGGTATTAATCCTTTCCAGATCTGCCTTGGACCAATTAATAAAAAATACAGCTGCCAAAGAAGATTGTGGGACCCTGATAGCATCACTAGATTTCTCAATTACTGTGTTGCTATCATCAAGCAAATGCAGCTGAAATTTATTGCTGTCGGTATGATAACTCTGTGTTCTGATCAAAACAGAACTTTGAACTGCCAAATCCTGAGAGTCCTGATTTCTTAGCATAGGCATAAGCATTTTATGGACGCGCTCATGGATATCATAACCACTGACAGTTTCATTGCGAGCTATTTGTGCAAGAAGAGGAACACCATAAGGTTTCCAAGATGCCTGGCCACTATTGTTTCCATGGTCCCTAAAAATAACAAAGGACAACATTATTAGATCACTACAGGTTTTTCAAGGAAAAATTTGCATCAGTTTTCTTTTCCTATGCTTACATATCTTCAAAACGATGCACAAACTGAATGTAATTTGCCCTCTTCTCCAATTTTGGGAGCCTATAAACTGCCAGACGATTGTCATCACTTATTGTAGACAGTTGAAGCACTGGATCATCAAGAAGTCGAAAGATCCTATGGTTTCGTATCTGGATAAGAGTCAAACAAAATGTTTAATCAGACTACCATGAACTGCCACTTGTACATTTAGTCCAAGTGAGCACATATGACAAACCTCAGCAATTAGAAGTTTTTCTCCATTTGTAAGTGAGCACGCATTGCTGAGGGCTTGTAATAGATCCCTGCACCTGCCTTGCTTCGGCACACTAACAGTAAACGGAGTTGGTGGAGCACTCCCATCACACGAAAAGACCATCACAGTCATGCTTCGGTTTGAGGCAAATTGCAGAGGCAAAGAAAGATACATGAACGGGTCAAAAGTCACTGAAACTTTTCCACAAACTGGGCAGACTAAAGTCGACTTGTACTGACCCTGGAAATAATTATAAAAAGGAAAGATAAGCAAATGTAAATCTTTGCAACAATTTGGAAGAAACACAAACTGAACAATAGCAGCCATTTTATTCCGTGCATAATTAATAACAAGATTGATCTGGCTAGTATTTAAAATATGTTGACAAATTGAAAATAAAATCTCTCAAAATGTAAAAAAGAGTCAAAAGGAGGGACAAAGCATTTTCAGTAAAAGGAAGTCAACATTCAAGCAGCATGAAAATGTATAAAATTCAAATGAATAGAGATGCCCAAAAGTGGGAAGGTACACATGAATGCGTGTGCAAGAAACAACTTAACTAAGAACTAAAAAATATAAATACAAATCTAGGACAGTTAATCCTTCTGCATAGAAATCACAAGTATTTTAACTTTGCATGTGAAACGAGGTAGCATATCAACCCCAAAAGAAAGTCGCGGGATCTGTTAATAGGAACAGCCAGGTAATGAAACTGCAAGGGTACTGATATACAGATGCAAATAAAGCTATAAGGTCATCAATGTAACACAGCAGGGATCTCCCTTGAAGTATTTCCCTCAAAAAAAGGGCATCAATGGAAAAACCCCAATATTGGTAGGAAGAGAACGATTTTTTAAATTGCAGTGACTGTTAACAGCAGTGATGCATCACCACATTAAATGAATAATACACGTAGCATCAGATCTAACCTGGCATACATCAACAATAATTGAATTATTTCGAGCAATATGATTTGCCCAATATTCATCTGCAACCTCTCCGTCTGATCGTCCATCAGTATCGCAAGAATTAATGTATGGTTTATGTTTCACCCGGTTCAAGTCTTCATGTAGTCCATCCAAGAGGAATGCCAACAGCTCCTACAGTATTTTGCCATGGAATGGATTAAAGACTAAAGACAAAGATTTGCTTAATAGCACTTGCAATAGATATTAAACCTGTGAATCATGCTGGTTGCATCCACTGAACTGAGATGCAAACCGAGAAAGTTTCATCTTGAATGGACGAGGAGAAACTGGGGATCGGCTAGGAGTCCAAAGTTTTCTCAAGAGATCACCAAAAGCAACTGCAAGTTCACCCTGCATGACTACCATCAGAACTCAGTATAATTAACATAGTGATGTGAATGTAACGGAAACCAGAAGAGGGCAATTATCAGTTTGAATGGTGCACAAAAACATGTGCCATCATAAATAATCATTTATAATAATCATGTCAGTTCATTGTTAAACTTACTTTATATGTCAAATACACAATTGAGCTATTTCGCTCAACTGCAAAGAAAGGAAAAAAAAGGGTCAGCCCAGTGCACGTAGCACAAGCTTGTGCAGGATCTGGCCACTTTGGGTCTTTCGTACACATCCTTTCCCTATATTTCTACAAGAGGATGTTTCTAGGACTCAAACCTGTGACCTCATGGTCACAAAGGAACTATTTGGCTATTTGGCTCTGCTGCAAAAAAAAAAAAAAAGTAATAACTGTTCAAACAATATCTAGCCAGCCAACAGAATAGAAGCAAGGGAAACAGAAACGGCAAACATAGAAGACCAGATATAATTCTCAAAAGTGAGCAAATAACTTTAGCACTGCTAACAAAATAATAGATAGAACATCACTGATGAAATGTTTGTCTGACCTACAACTGTGAACATAAGCAACATTCGAGAAAGATAAGGTACCCAAGGAAAATTAGAACAAAGCAAAAGAGGCTCTCATCATAGCAGATCAAGCATTTAAAATCTTTCAGTCAACAATTAATTTCAAGACAATAACTAAAGCAAAAATAAACTCGAAAAAATGGTTGATTGCTACAAATAATGGGATGCTTAAAAGGTTACATCTTAACCCAATGAAACAGAATAATAAGACACCAAACAAAATGACTTTGGTTCAGGCACCAAGGCCTCCAGCACAGCATACTTACCACATTACCCAGTGGATTTTGTCGGTTTATTTCACGGTGGTAGTCTTGACAAAAATATGTAGCAAACTCTGGTGTGTGCACGAGACACTGTATGGCACTGTTCATGTAACATGTATTTCCAAGATTAAGTAGTCCTGTAAGACCAGCAGGTGGCCCCCTCACGATCATGCCACCAGTGCCAGTACCATGCACATTATCCAGGTCACCGTTGAAAGATCTAAGGTACAGGTTTTGTGTCATGCCAGAGTTGTAGCTCTTGGAACCATAGTTATGCGTAGGCACATTCTCTTTTGAAAATCCTAGTTTTGAAGCATTTGAAAACAAAGAATCTGATTCTTGTTCAAAAAAGTCATTCCCTTGAACTAAGTTCATGCATCCGCCATCCAGACTTCCATTGGCTTCAGCAGTAATTTCAACAAGAATCTGCAAGAACAATATATCATCAGATTATTTGCACTAAGCTACTAGTGCATTTGTTCTACAGTCATAGCGCCATTATGACCAAAAGAGACCAGATGGACAACAGTCACAGTGCCAGAGTGCCCTTATGACCAAAAGAGGTTAGAACACATCAAAGAAGGCCCTGCCCCCCCCCCCCCCCGGGGGGTGAAGTATAAGGATTTCTCACATCTTGATCCATCTGAATGTTGGCATCATCGAGGGTTTTCTCCAAGTTATCCATCAATGCATGCTTCGTTCGATTATAGTAGTCCCATATGCACACCTGCCAACGATAACCGCAATAACTAATCAAAAAAATTGCAGGCAAAGAGGCACAACTTTCAATATAGAAAAGTTACCTCATCCGGTACCAGTTTGAAAACGTGGCAAGCCATCTTATGGAGTTCACCAACTGTATCCTGCAAAAGGTTTGCAAATTTGTGATAGAATAAAATACACCCGTGGTTCCTGAACGTCTGAGGTAGAGCATACAATTCCCTGAATTATCGAATAACAGATTCAAGTTCCTAAACCTTGTCAAACATGTCATCTAGGTTTAAAATGGCAAAATATATTCAATTAAAAAGTAGAGGGACTACATAGAAATAAAAAACAAATAAAAGCCAATATGTTCATAAGAAGTCAAAGCTGAGAGAAAACCTTCTTGCTTATCCTTATGACAGCTCGCTCTCTTTTTGGCATTAGAAGTAATTGTAGGCGTAGAGGATAAACTTCTATCGCCAAATCAGTTTGTGAGAAGCCACTATTGATTGCCTTTCTTGGTAATGTTGGCCCTCCACCATACCTACACACGCATTATGGGAGTCAAGAGAAATGTATGCCAACATCAAATCAAAAGCAGCGTAATTTTGTTTTGCGAAAATAAACGAGTTGATAGTTTATCACATTGTGAAAACGAATAAATAAACTCATATTTGCATTTGGAAGAAAAAGCTTTCAACTTATTAGGTTGAATTGGTAGTTTAATAATTTCAGCTTTCAAACATGAATTGAACTTTCCCTTCTAATTTATCACCGATATAACATACAGAGATTATAAACCATAAATTGTTATGAAATTATAGCTGATGAGAAGTTGAGAACTACAATGTAAGAAAAGTACCTCAGCCCATTCATGACTAAAAGTTACGTGTTTTTAGTGCCTTTCTTCTATATAATCATTAAGGGAAGCATGTTTATTATTGGTCTAGTATATGAACAATAAGAACCCATAAAAATGTAACAAGAAATAAAAAGGATAGTGAGACTAACACCTAGAATTGAATCAATTGATATAAGGGGAAATTGCTTTTATAGCACTCCCTACAAACCAGTTTGCTAGCATGCCACTCTATTAACCTAAATTGCTATTTTAGCACTACACAGCATCCAAACTTTGCTCCATATAGCATCCAGGTGTACAATATTGTGGATGGCTTAGATCAGCCTAATATCATCAACACCGTTAATTCCTCTCCCCCATCTCTGTTCTTCATTCCCCCACCATAGCTAGCTTCATAATAATCCATGAGCAGAAATCACATCGTATAGCAAAGTTCATTGGGTTCAAAGACATTGGAGAGAGAAGCATTCAGCTCATAGAATTGAAGACAATGCAGAACACTCTATTGGAGCAGAAGCGATGAGCTGTATGAGATGAAGCTTAATATGTTAGACGCAACACTCGCATTGTGTTGGATGACACTCAGTGTTGGGGGTAACTCTCTTTATATTTCTTACTCACTACAATGCAATGACCAATCTAAGGGGTTGGGGATACATATATATAGACTTGGTAGGCAGCCAAGTATATGCTAAGATGCTAGTCTAAGATGCTAAAACATAAAGCTGAAAAGCTAGTCTAAGATGCTAAAGCATAAAGCTGAAAAGCTAGTCTAAGATGCTAAAGCGAAAAGCGTAAAGCATAAAGCGCCTGCACTAGACTTATTTCATCATTCTCCCTCTAAGTCTTGTGCGTCGTCTTCTGGGATATTTGAATCATCCCAATCCTGGCGCGAAACTCTTGAAACTTGATTCTACCAAGAGACTTGGTGAGAAGATCAGCAAGTTGGTCTTTGATGTTGATGTAGCTTGCCTTGACGCTCCTTTCCTCTAAGCAGCCTCGGATGAAGTGGTACTTCACTCTGATGTGTTTGCTGCGCTTGTGGAAAACAGGGTTCTTTGCCAAGGCCAGAGCGGACTTGCTGTCCACCTTGAGCTCCACTGCTTCAGCGTCTCTGCCAAAGAGATCACTAAGCAGTCGAGCGAGCCAGAGCGCCTGAGTTGAAGCGGTGGAAGCCGCTAGGTACTCAGCCTCGCAGCTGGACAAGGCCACCACCTGCTGCTTGACCGACTGCCAGCTAA
>BCLH01000138.1:184966-212913 GCA_001602315.1 Zoysia pacifica | reverse complement strand
CTCTGTTGCCACCCGCTCGCGCTCCTCTGCCGCGGCGAGGTCGACCTCCTGCCGACGTCGCACGCTCGAGGGGACCGAGCGGTGAGAGCCTCCTGCGGACATGGCACGCCGCTAGCGGGGAAGAGTCGCAGAGGTTGCTACTGCACTGGGAAGAAGCCGCCGAGTCGCTGGCTGCCGGTAGAGCACAGGGACCGACGGGGGAGAGAGTCGAGCAGGGAGACCAACGTCTCCACTGGAGAGAATCAAGGGTGGGATTGGATAGATCACAGGACCATACGGCTCTGATACCAATTGTTAGACGCAACACTCGCATTGTGTTGGATGACACTCAGTGTTGAGAGTAACTCTCCATATTTCTTACTCACTACAATGCCATGACCAACCTAAAAGGTTGGGGATACATATATATAGGCTTGGTGGGCAGCCAAGCATATACTAAGATGCTAGTCTAAGATGCTAAAGCATAAAGCTGAAAAGCTAGTCTAAGATGCTAAAGCGAAAAGCGTAAAGCATAAAGCGTCTGCACTAGACTTATTTCATCACAATAAGCTCGCTGCAGTGTGCTAAGCCAAGCTCTTCCAAATACAGTTCAATCTTGATGGCTCGCCCAGCAGTTCAGGGGCCTCAAGTGCATACTCTGCGCCTACTACCTTGACTTCAACAGCAAGACACTGCCATGGATGATGCTCGTGGAAGGTGAATTCCTGCAGATTCACGTAACACCACCCAGCAAAGGCCCTGCTCTCAGTCAACATGGGATAAGAGGGGCAACGTGGGAACAGGACAAATCTGGGACATGACAGTTTTTTTATCGATGCAGTGGGAAAACGAGGCCAAAGTAGAGGAAACAGGTGAAGGAGCTGCGGGAGTTCAGAGACAAGAAGCATGGCTAACATTTGCGAACGTGAGGGAGATGGGGACGACCAAAGTGGTAACGGTGAGATGATCTGGATTCGATCTGGTCAACTGATTTTCAATCCTATGATGAAGTGCCAGACACAGCAAAATTTGGAACTAAACAGCGCTAAAGAAATAACTCTGGCTAGGAAAATGGTATTTAGCAAACTGATTCAGTGACAGTGCTACACAGGCAACTTTCCCATGATATAAGCTACTAGAAACTATCTCACTAAAAAGAAAACAATGCAATTATAGGTGCATAGAGGCATTTGAAATGTGATAGAACCAGAGAGGATTATCTTTGGGGAATCATATTTCATATCATAGTGCAATCAAATATGACGTACCAATTATGCAGTATCTCCCATACTTGCTGAGGAAGCAATATGTAATCACGACCCTCAACCAATGTATCATGTAGCTCAATCTCCATACTGGAGACTTCATCTGATGCTGTGTCATCTATCAAATCTGTATTGTCGATAGCTCCTGGCCTCCTCGAATTTTTGGAGCCAAAATCATGATGATGAGAGCCATTACTTGTAAAATCTTCAGTGACATAATCAATCCAACTTTGCCACCATCTATTGCAGGAAATAAACAGTTTAGATGAGATAAAGGGAGATGTTATGTGGCTGTAAATTTCTAAATATACCTTCTGAAACACAATATTGCCACTTCAAAACATGCAAACAAATACAACAGCTAAAGCATTCCACTTCAAAATTGAAGGTCATACACTTCAATCCACATGTATATCCTTCTAGTAGACATGACAAGGCTATCCCAAAATATACTAAGTTCTCTAACTATAATAACATGACACAAAAGCTTCCTGAGTGCAATGGGTACCAAGCAGTTGATCATTGTAAGTTAGTATGAAGTTGCTGAAAGCACGAGCTTAGAAGCGAAAGAAGCAAGGGGTATGAGAGCTTTCAAGCAAAAGAAAAAAGGTTGAGCACTTAGCATTTTCTTCATCATTTCTATACACAAATTCCTCATTAAACCTACCTCATTAGTTTGGCCTATCTTTCTGCCATGGTACAAGATTATGTGCATTGATACCAATGAACTAAGTTTTTCAAAATCTTTTTAAATTATTTTGCAAATTTATAAATGTTTGATGTTACCCGCATCGACCATAGAATCTTCAACACCACGGCAACCAAAATCGAGGTTCTGATTTTGGTGCAAAAGAATGTTTCAATGCATGACACAACAGTTACTTAGAAGGATAAAACCACCCCAGCTGAAAACAACCTCTGTGCAACACCATTGCTGCTTGCGTCGCTCTGCTAACAAGGTGAGCCAGTGCCACCGGCGCCGTGAATCTACCACATCATATAGAGAGTACAGGTAAATCTAGCGCATAATAAAGCTCCAAGATTCAATCTTTTAGCATGGGAAGAACACCTAAACCACCAAAGAAATCAGGATACCAAAACAACGCAATGGCGCAGCCCGTGCATTCCTCCACCGGCAAGGCGGCAAGCAACACCTTGCGCCCAGATAGACATTCCTAAACCCGGCGAAGCGAATAGCGGCTCATTCAGGACAAATCGACACAGATGCCGGGGAGAGGAGGGACAACGCGAAGTTGGGAAAGCTTGGCCGGACCTGGTGGTAATGAGGAAGAAGGTGTCGCCCTCCTTGGCCTCGGCCTCCGCGGCGACGGTGACGTCCCGGATGTGCGCCATCTCCTGCTCCGCGGTCAGCTCCGGCGCCGACGTCGCCACAGCCATCTCCGTCGACGCCGCCGGCGAGGAGGAGCCCGCGGGACGGGGCTAGGGTTTGGTGTCTGCCCCTCGCCGCAGTGTTCCTCACTCTCTCCCCGGGAGGGCCAGAGGGAAGCTGAGGGGACGACGGAGGCTGTGGAGGGGACGACGGTGTTGTGCGGTGAGGGAGGCGGATCTGTGAGTTGTGTTCTTTGCTCGGCGGGGCTCCTGGGACGGAGGAAGGAGGCCCCAGGCCGGCTTGTTTTTCCCTTCTCTAACCCCCAAATTAGTGAAGAAAATAAATTTATCCGTTAATTCATTGCAAGAGAATGACTATTGCGTTTGGTATCTCCATTCATCTCTATTTATTTCTGTCTCTTCTCATATATCTCTATTCTTATCTTTATATCTTTATCTTTATATTTATCACCACCTCTTCCCTATCTATACTAAATGAAACACTGTCAGTTCTTTTTTAATGTACGCACATTATACAATCCCTAATAAAAATAATTTTTCTCAAAAAAAATAAATTATACTTCATCCATAGACAAAATTACACCTAGAGTCATCTCTTTTTCACATCTAACGGACAATATCTTCATCCGCCGCCACCTCTCTCCACTATCCTCGGCCACCATGCTCCTACCCACGTCGAATTAAATATATAATATTGTCTGTTGTGAGTAATAAACATGATTTCTCTCTCCGTTTTTAAATTGATATCGTCATTGACTCTAATCTCAACTTTGACCGAGCCCGAGTGTTGGCTGGAGTGGCCAACGTCTCTGGCTAGGAGCATTGTCACTTGGATTTGATCCCTAGGATCGAACTCAGAGTCCTCACCGGGTTTTATCTCTAAAAAAATAGCAGGTGTCTCTCCACGCATAGTGCTACAAAGGAAGTGCGACATCTCTATCGCACATCGGACTTTAGAGGACTCCAATGATTTTAAGCAGGACACGCTCTTGATATTATGCGTAGTTGTGGGTTTGTTAGGGTATGTAGGGTAGGTGTGTGTTGAGCGTCCGTGAGGGGGTGTGTGCAGACTCGAACAAAAACTACAGTAGTACTTACTCAGTAAGAGAGGACTAAAAAACATCAACTTTTATCATTCGTTTTACTAAAAAAATTTATTCAAATATGTGAAATTATAAGTTGATTTGAATAACTCTGATAATGATAGGATCATATAAACAAGAAGGAGGGTGAATTGAGCACTCACTAATTCTAACTTTTCTACCACGCACTGCTAACTAAGGAACTAGCATTCAATTTCTAGCAAATTAGTGAAAAAATAACACTTAAAGAACAACCTAATATATTAGAGGTTATCATGAAGAACACAAAAACTAGGCTAAAGATAAACAAGAACAACAACCTAGTGTAGAGAGATAAACCAAAGACAAAGCTAGAAGCTAACTAGACAAGATAGCAAATAAAGTAAACTAGCTAGGCAAAGCACTAAGCAACTCAACTTTGCATGCTAGTTATGATATAAAAGCAATTAAACAAGACACACTCACCATAAGTGAAATAGGAGCAATCTTTCAATATTACTTGCATGAATAAAAGAGCGAAAGATAAAAGACAAGTAGTAAAGAGAGAAAGGAGACTCATGATTTTTTCTCGAAGTTTCTAAAGGATGGCGCCTTTCTCTACTCCTCGTTGTAACCACTCCAGAGTCAAAGTACTAGTCTCTCCCACCGTTTCCAAAACGGTACTTTCTACTATATGCTTCACTCTCGAAGTGAAGTGACTAGCGATCTCGACTGTAGCGAACAATGCCCACTCCCAAAAGCAAGCCTTCAAAGTTTGAACACTCACTCTTAGTGTTTCTTTCAAGCAGAAGACCCAAAACTGCTTACAAACTTGTGACATTTTACACAAATACCACGAAAGCTCAATCACTGACTCATAACCGATTTAAGCTGCCACAGACCAAGAGTAACAAGCTTTATCACTCCTATTTAGCCTCACAAACTCTAAGAATGCGTGGATACACTAGTTACTCTCTCTTTAACACCAAAAATCTTTCGATCTTCCTCTTGTACTCTTCTTAGTGGCCCTTGGGTCTCACATGTTCCCTCAATCTTTTTGACCATTGAACATATTCTTTTGGGCCAACACATGGTTATATATAGCACTAGATGAAACCTGTTAATCCATGACAGACATATTTTGTCATAGATGACTAAAAGTCTGTCACAAAACGACATCTCTGACGTTTCTCAGTATCATCATGTATTGAGCGTCACAAATTAACCTAGACAACAATTTGGCAAAATTGTCATAGATTAGATGCAATATATGATGTTTCTTCACCGTCAGAGAACATCTTAGGCCCATGTAGCCAGACCAAGCCCGGTGTTTGTGACGAAAAGAAATGTCATAGATTACATTTAAGTATTCGTCATAGGTTGTATAGCTACATGGAAGCTGATGACATTAACGCCATGTGAGCATGTAACAAACAATACAATTACACAAGTTTCATATAATTTTGATACAAATTACATGTACATTTATTAAATATCAACATACACATTGAATTTATCACATTACCCATAAAGTCAACATCTAGTATACTTGTATCACATAAATTTTTATTACTCTAACTAATTTACTTTACAACCTCACACTTTAAATGCTCCATAGTCCATATGCAACCATCCAGCTTCATGCCTTTTAGCCCTGATGCACCATGAAATAGGAATGATAAAGCATCATTAAAAACAGCTATAGGAGACATCAAGATGTAAAACGTAATAGCCAATTATAACTAGATTCCACAAGAGCAGCAATAGCTAAGTTTCAACCGTGAATTGTAAGGTAGCCAATATATGATACACGTTTTATGAACTAAATAGGTTCCAGTAACAAATATATGATATACTATGACTAACTATATTGATGCATCAACAGTAGAAAGGAAGAGGTGTATAGCACTTTTGTAGAAAGTAGCTACCTTTCTCCATTTTCAGGAACATAAGACATTGACTCATACCCAATCAGCAGGCCATCAAGGAGCTGCCATGAACAGAACAAAGAGGGTGCACTAATATGGAGATTAAGGCTTACCGATAAATTATACCTTCAGGAAGATTTGCAAAAAAACCATATAGTATTAAGAACTGTAGACCGGCAAATAAAAAAGGGAAGGTTATGCAAGAATTACAGCAGTATTGCAATTCGAATATGGAATGTCTAAGATTTTGTCTTCAAAACAGGATGCAAGAATTACAGCAGTATTGCAATAAGCATGTTAAGTATTCAAAGGAAAAATTATCTGGAATACAACTCTACTAGAGTTACATGTATAAAATAATTTCGAGGAATTCAGCAATGTAATAATACATTGAAAGCTGTGCATAATAACAGGAAGTAATAAAAATTCGAGTAGAAAATAATAAGAAAGTTGTATTCACAGGTTTGATAATGAAAACAACAGGTTACCTTTAACCATAAAAGCTTTAGTTGCAAAACTCTTCAGATACCTAAAGTTGCAGGAAAGAACCTGTCATCAATAAGCAACTGCTATAGTACAGCCTCAAGGAAGACTAATTTATCTTAGATTTAAAATTGTACCTAATGCAAGCTGCACTTCCCTAGGAAAATGAAAATTTGATACAAATAAGATAAGCCTACTAAATTTAAACAATGCATTCAGACTTAGTTTACTCCTCAATAGCAAGAGCCGAAATACAGACAAACCTCAAGGTCAGCCCAGCTTTACAGATGTAAATAGTTCTTCTCTTGACGGTTCCAAAGCATCAACCACCACCATCAATCATCAGATAGCTGCCGCAGGCCCGCAATAGCATAGAATCTGTTTCCTTCTCGGTTCCTAAGCTGCAAAATAAAAATCTGTGAATTTATTTTAAATTAAATTATATTGTGAATTTCAGTGTGTTAAGATCAACATGAATGCTAACAGAGCCAATAAGCTGATACACAGTCAATATGTAATAATAAAGCCTGATGACAAAAGAAACTACATTCAATATTTGACCACTTCAACACCAAAATTTTTTGCTGCCCTCTTCATTACTCAAATTAGGAATCAATATTACTTGATTCCTAATAATCCAAGATAGAGGTCTTGGAATCTAGATAAACAATCTGCTCAAGACTGAATACATTGCTCTGAGATGGAAAAGAGTTTATTTCAAGCAGAGAAGATGTGTAGCAAGCAGTAATTTACTGAACAAAGTTGCAACGAAGGTCACCAAGCTCCAGCTTGACATCTCCTGCTCGACGTCTCCACTTTTCCTGCCTGCTCCTCCCCGCCTCATCCAGATCCAGCACCCTCCTTGCCCTGCGCCGCCCTGCTAATGTGCCCTGGACCCACGCTCCCTGCCCCAGCGCCCTGCCCTCGCCGCCCCCCCCCCCCCCCCCCCCCCCCCCCCCCCCCCCCCCCCCCCCCCCCCCCCCCCCCCCCCCCCCCCCCCCCCCCCCCCCCCCCCCCCCCCCCCCCCCCCCCCCCCCCCCCCCCCCCCCCCCCCCCCCCCCCCCCCCCCCCCCCCCCCCCGCCGTAGCATGCCGCTTGCCACTGATCCAGTGCCGTGCTCCCCCTGCCTCGCTCTCCCTGCTCCGAATCCGCACCTTCGCTCCCTGATCCAGATCCAGCGATGTCGTCCTCTACAGCTGGATTAGAGAAGGGGAAAGAGGGTGGAGGTGCGTACCGTGGTGCCAGCGACATCGTCCTCTCCGTGCCGCCGTTCGCCGAGGGCAAGGAAGGAGCTCTCCCTCCGCGGCGGCGACAGTGTGGCGAGCACGGTACCACGTGAGGGGATGGAGTCGATCCTAGGTTTAAAAGCGAAACATTCGTATAAGAGAGAGAGAGAGGAGGATAAGAATGAGACGGGAGGCACGGGGGGACTCTGTTCATTGGCCTGTCTCAGAGACGAAAATTTGGGTCTGTCGGGTTCCTCGTGTGTGATATGCAGATGCCGTGGTCCGTGCTGTAACCCAACAATCGAGAAAAATGTTACTCTGCAGTTTTTTTTTCCAGTAAATTAAGCACTATTGTGATGTACTTCTTTTATTCTTTAATTGATGTTTCTATTAACTTTTAAATTTAACTTTGACATTTTATCTTATTAAAAAATTTTGATAAATTTTATATCTTTTGATTTATCATTAGAGTTATTTAAATCACAAGTTAAAATTTTACACATTCGGGCAAATTTTTTGAATAAGACAAATAGTCAAAGTTGAATTAAAAAATCAATGACGACATCAATTAAAGAACGAAGGAAGTAATTGTAAAAAAAACATGTTACCTCATATATTTTTATACACAAAAAAATAATTATCAATGAAGCATGCAACATACATATTGTTTCACATGATTTTCAAGAATTTAGAACTGATTTAATATAGTCTATTATTTAAAATAATTTATGTATGCATATTAAAGGTAATTCCAAATTGGATTATATATACCT
The DNA here is from genome assembly GCA_001602315.1 of Zoysia pacifica. NCBI lineage: Eukaryota > Viridiplantae > Streptophyta > Magnoliopsida > Poales > Poaceae > Zoysia > Zoysia pacifica. Next base: position 204,848 of record BCLH01000138.1, on the reverse strand, counting down.
CAAATAAATTTAGTAACATTTCAGAAAACATAATGTTGAAGATTTTTTGGAAATAGTTTTAAAAAGGAAAAATAATAGAGGTTTTTCATATGCAATAGATACTCGGAAAACTAAAGAACTTTGAATTTATGGTCATGCGTGAATTGTCAAACATTTAAGTTTGCATGCATCAGTACACCTGACTCGCATTGCTTATGCACATGCTAATCTATGACGAATTTTTCAATACATCACTGAGTAGTGAGGTAAATTGTGACGAATTCGATGAACGTCACTATATTATGGGCTCATACACTATTAATGATGTTTTCTAATTCCATCACGAAGAATTCATCACGGATTAATAGATTTTTTGTTGTGTAGGCTACCAACTCCATAATAGCCGTTAGCCGTTATCAAAAAGCTGTCTGTTTTTTCAATCACCAGACTATCTGACGACTCTAACCACCGGACTCACTAGTGATCACCTTTGTTTTGAGCTCCAAGAACATCCTCTCTGGACTTCATCTTCTTCTAGTCACTGGACTGTCTGGTGACCTGTCCGTGACCAACTCATTTGATGATCCAATTGCTCGTAACTTTCTCTGAAACCTACAGCCTTCATAGTCACCGAACTATCCGATGACCTCATCGGACTGTCCGGTGACCATTTCTTCTATTTTTCAAACTAAAAACTCATCTCTAAAATTCCACAGCCTTCATGGTCACCGGACTATCCGATGATCATTTTATCTACTGAAACAATCGATTTCGCTTTCTTTGAAAATGCTAAAATTTATAGTCATAGAATTGTTCGGTGATATCATAAGACTGTTCGATGACCTATTCCAAAGCTGAAACTTGGATTCTTTACTTTCATATTGTTTCTAACTTCTCTTGCTTTCTCATCTGGTCCTTTGTCACCTTAGTGTCATTGGGGATTTCTAGAGCATCCAAATACCCTAACACTCATGTGACCAGAGGAATGACTCAACCCCTCTTAATAGTACTAGTTTTTCTATACACTCAAAGCCTATACTAAGCCACACTTGGCTCTAAGCCATCTTTAGCCTTCATCCATCTTCAACCGTGATGCTCCATAATCACTATGAGTCATCGATCATCCACGAGTACGCCAACTCGTGATTCTTGAGATAAGCATATGTTGCTCCTACGTCCACCAAGTTAGTTTATGGTTTTTCACTCAATCACCAAAACATTCATACCTTTGAGGTTTTCAATACTTCAAAGGTCATGAAGCATAGAGATGATAAATCCAATTATAACAAAATATATAATATTTATTAATTTTTTTTGAATAAAATAAATAATTAAAGTCAATAGAGATATCAATTTAAGGACGGAGAGAGTATTGTTTGTTGTTCTTCACTTGTTCTTTCATCTTCCCCATCAGATGAGATCACCTGGTTTCCAAAGTTTCCTTAAGTAGTATCGTTGTATCCAGTCTCAACGAGCTCTTCATATAGTACCTTGTGGGATACATTTTGGAAATGTTTTCCTTGTAATTTAAATTTGAATTTAATTATTCAAATTTAAATTGCCGTGTAACTAGTGTCTCACCTTTTTTCGTGTTGTTGTTCAGTTGGAGACGCCGAGGAGGAGTACCGCGAGTCTGTTCAGTTCAACGACCCAGATTCAGACTATGACCCAGATCTACCAGGCAAGCCGCGTTCCTTAACTACTCTTGTATCCAATATTTAAACTGCATATTTTGTTTGAAATCATAATTTTACATGTTAATTGTTTTAAAATATGCTAGCAACATTTTCAAACCAGTTTATTTATCATTCCACAAAGTATGAGCCATATGAATGCTTAGTTGTATGCTTAGTCTTGCTTAGTTACATATGTTTACGATGCTTCATACTTCTCACTATAAAAATAGAATTTATATTAAATATTTTTGAACTGCGATTTAAATATGTGAGTTTTGCAAATAACTCTATACTGGCTATTTAGCAGAGGCAAATTAGAGTATGAAATGTTAGAGGACTTTTGAAAAGTTCATATGGGCAAACCTGTCACATCCCAAAATTTAGAGACTGCTAAAACATGTAATTAAAAATCTTTAATTGTGTAAAGTGTTTTGTGTCGCATATCCAATTTTTCTCATACTTTTAAAATCATGCATTTCATGTCATTTCGTACTGCAACATTCGTAGATAATTTATCTGGGGTTTAATTTGAACAAAATTTGTATCTCACTCAAATCTAATTACAATTTGAAAATTGTGCGTGCTAAGCGTGGCTTGTCCAGTTAAAAAAAAGGGAGAGAGAATGCAAAGCCCCTATGCGCAGCCCACCAGCCCCATCTGGCCATTTCTTCCTCGTCTTCTTCAAGACAGCACATGCTAGCTGCTGCCGCCCAAGCAAGGAAGAGCCGCAACCGTGATGACGCCCATCCCTCGTTCTATGCTGCCACTGTAGACGAGCCCTACGGTCCACAACCACCTCACGCCTTCTGAAGCAAAGCGAGCACACGACGATCTTATCCGTGCTCGCTTCCTCTTCCTGTTGTCAGTGGTCGCCCGGGAAAATATCCGTCGAGCACCGTCATTCCCGGCCTTAAAACCTTTTGCCAGCACAACCTGCTCCGTCCCCTCACCATTTCTCCTCCATGGAGTGAGAAATCGACCTCAAAACACTCTCATTTCAGAGAATTTGGGGGAAATCCCCAATTTCGGTCGATGCCGCCATTGCCGGAGTTGGAGCTCGTCCGTTAGTTCCTCTCCAATTCCTTTGGCCTGGAGCACCTCTATCAGTTGTTGATCATCCCTATATGCTTATTGTCCAGGGATTTTGGTGAAATCGTTGCTGCCACCATCGCCTTCTACTTTTGCCATCACTGCACGTCACCCTGCAGCTTCCAGCCGCCACCGCCGACCGGAGCAAGCCGCTGGGGAGCTTCAATGTATACAGCAGACTGCTATGATGCTGTAGGTGTTGGCCAACGCTGCTCCTTCCTGCCTCGCCACTTTCGGCTTTGCCACGCGGCCATGGCAGCCGTCGCGCTGCTGCCACAGATGGCCGCTGCAAGCAAGCCGACCCTCATTCCACACCTTTTCTGGAATATTTGATCGGGAATCACTGTTTAGATGCACACACGCACGCACGACCGTTGAAATTAAAATTGAGCTTATTTTTAAATATATATAGATTATTATTTAATAATTTAATTATCATTAGAAACATTAAGAAGGGTTAAAGAAATCATGAAGATAGATTTGGAGATGCTCAAAATTAGTGATGCACATTCGACCTCAGAAATAGTATGCACTAAAACAAATGTTTCAGTGTCATACATATTTTAGATATAGACAAAAAGGTAAGTGGATAAGATTTCCAACATATCTAATCTCGTGCGAAAATACTTGCTAGATCTCTAAAAATCATTAAAACAATACGATATCTAGAATCTGTTAGAGTAGTGTGACACAATCTTTTGGCTCTTAGATTGTGTATATTTTCTAGACCTATTAGTATTAGGGTTTACCCTATAAAATCATCTAAACTTTATATAGTCAGTAGCCGTCATCATTAGAGTTAAGTTTTAATTAGTTTTTATCTGTTTTCAAATAATTTCGCCGTTTGACGGTTTGTTGGTTTTTTAACTTTGTGATTTAATTTAGATTTCGCAATTGAGTTGTGTTTTTCTTTGTTTTTTTTGTGTTATTCGATTCACAGGCTAGGATTAACCTTCTTAGTGAGATCAATCATGTGTGCACGGTTGATAACCAGAGGAGAAGTGGTGCTATGATTGCGGGGTTCGAATCGTATTGATTTGAGGCCGGATCGATTGTGTGTCGCCGCTCTACCAAATCGAGAGTTATCACGACTCGACGGAAGATCGGAAACCACGTACATATTAAGTGGTAATCAGATCTTTAGATATACTGTCAGATTTACATCTATTCTTGTTAATTTTTCATTCATCCTATGGTCCACAGAAAAGCTGCAACTAAAAAAGTAGATCGTTAGGTGTTTTTCTGTCTAAGTCGTGTTTAGCTTTGCATAATTTTATTTAAGAGTCCGTAGTGTTGAGTTTGTGTCCTTAATTTATGTTTTAGTTGCTAGATTTTGAATTTTTTTTATCCTAGTGTTTTTGTTCATCGTTCGTCTGTTTTTTATTTTCAATCTATTATCGTGTCACATCTGTTAATTGTTTATTTTGAATTGAAATTTTATTCTACCCACCCACCTTATATTTTGATCACAACCAGAACCACCCTTTATAGATCCACCTCTACATATTTATTCACTGCTCAATCATCTATAAAATCGTTCACAAAATTCACACCTAATTTAAGATCCGAATATGTTTTTAGCCTTTCAAAAAAATCTGATTCGAAGACCCATCATTAAAATAGTCATAACTTTTTTTTTACTCTAAGTTAGATATATAAGTACTTTTCAGATATCTGAAGAAAATTTTTCAACCTCGAACGATCTTAGATCCAACAATTTCACATCAGAAGTTTCTATTTTCACGATTCGAAGTTTCAACACAGATTTAATAGAAATTCAAAATTTTCTACAAACTACATCTTTTATCATATTGATCTGAAATTTGGTCGTGTGCCATATTTTGTGCCTCTGGTTCAGATAAAAATATCAGAAAAATAAAATAAAAATAATATTTTTTGAAGATCTAAAAGCTGAAAGTTAAACTTTGCTGATTTTAAGTGCAGAATAGTTTGCTGATTTCTGAAGCCTTATCATTTGTGTTGTTGCTGCCCTTTGATATTTTTATTCATATTTTTGTAACATTTGGATTTTTTTATAAGATTGGATCAGTAAATAGAACATAATACTTAGAACACTTATTCAATATTACTATCTGTTATAAAATTGTATTTCACTAATCATTATTTTAGCCCTCCAAGCTCCACGTACCCACCTCGGATTAGCACTGCATTTGATCCTGCAATTGTGAAATTATGACTCTTTGATTTCTTCTGTCACTGGTTGCACCATCCTTTGCTTTGCTTTAGTAAAAATTTTGCAAGAGCTCGGTAAGACATTTTTTTTTGTGAAATTTTCACCACTTATACTATGACCTGACGAAAGATTGAAAACCGTGTACACATGAATATCCCGGGAGTTAATGTGGCCTTTGCTGCCAGCAAGTCATGGTAGAGCCCTGACCTGCGTGCTTGTTTCTGCTAGAAAGTCCCATAGAGAAAGGAAAAGATGCAGAGGAATGCATAGGGATGAAAGGGAAGCTTCTGCTGTTTCACTGCCAACCCCTCACGATTGTCACTTTGCTGGCCTTTAGGCACCCAACCTTGCACACTGAAGTGAAGTGAATCAATCCTAGAAATTCCTGTAAAGAGCAAATGCAGCTTAGGAAATCTTTAACATAATCAGTGTCATGTGCTATTGTTTCACAATATCTCATCATAGGAAAATTATTTAATTTGAATCCCTTGTCGGTAGATAGAACCTCCTGTTTATTATTAGAAAATGAATTTAGAAAGTATAAATTAGATATGCACTTAAATGCATTTAACACATAATACATACAATTGCTATAGGAAAAAAAATGCCCCACGTGTCCTTTTATTCATCAATAGCTTCTATTAAAATACCCAACGTTGCATGCTTCAGAACGGATCATTCATACTTAATATAATTAGAGGAGTTATTATAAATCATAAGTAGAGAGATTAAAAAACAACTTACATAAATGGAAGTGATAGGGTGATAGTTTTCCACTCTCAAACTTTCTAAAAACATAACTTGGTAATGTCAAATTTGGTTTAGGTTCTAACGAGGATACAAGGAGTATGCAAAGAAAAATTATTTTTTTTAACACTCTGTGTTTCTGAATAAAGAAACAATGTTGTTCAAATTTGAAATCAAGCGATCCGAGCTCGACCCTTTCCAACAAATTCACGTTTCAAATAAAGATTCGAATTTTAAAATGTAAGTTCAAACATTTTCAGTGAAATTTGGTGAAACAAAATTATATTTTGAAAGGTTTGTAAAGACTTGAATTTTCGAAATTTTTTTGAAATTTTATTTGCAAGTTAAAAGGCCCCAAGTGAATTATTTCTCTCAAATTATTGCTGGTTTTCAAAATTTTAAAGAATAAAATTTGGAATTTGAACTCGGACCCAAAATAAAAGTTGTTCCTTCATAAATGTTCAACCACCCTGCAAAATTTTACGATTTTTAGAGCTCGGAAAGTACACTTTTCGAATTTAAATCAGAGAGCTACGCAGAAAATCGGGGGAAAATCAGACGAAATTGGAAAAATTCCCGCGAGCCCCACCCGTCAGCCTCACTATTGCTCCATCTCCTACCCTGGGTTGACAGCGCACCCTCTAGGTGCCGTTCGGTCGCATCCTCGCCTCGCACATGGACGCCACGAGCCTGGGACGTGTTCGCGTGTGGGACACGGCGCTCCCTGCGTGTCCAAGCCTCCCTCCCGGCCGAGCCCTCTCTCACTTGTTCTCTCTCTCGCAGCCTCTCTACCGAACAACGACGACCGCCGTCCTCGAGCGCCCCAACTGGACCACCCCTAGCTCTCCACCCGCGGCGAACTCGTGCACCACCCTGTCCTCCCATTTCCCCGGTCGTCCTTTGTTGCCTTCTTCCGTGCACACGAACTAATTTGAGTTTTCCCCATTTTCGCGAGTCCGTGGGCAGCTGCCGTTCTCCGACGAAATCCGGCATGCCCCAGTGAGTTTCCTCTCCATTCGTCTCGGCCTTGCGCATCCTATGGAGTCTTCAATCGATCGATTCCTTCAACGTTTGCCCAGGGATTTTTGAAGCTTTGATGCACCGGACGCGAACCCGTCGACCCCGACGGTGAGCCCCCTGCTCTGGCTTCCCTCAGCGCCGACATCACTCGGGCCGGTCCTCTGCAAGCCGTCACGAAGCTCTCCCTCATGTTCTCGTTCGAGTTTGTCTTCAGGAGTGTCCTCACGTCATCGCCAAACTCCGTGTCAGGGCCGCCTCTCGTCGTCGACCGTCTCCGGTAAGACGCTCCGCTCGTTGACCCCATCACTGGATTCTTTGCATGCCGGTGATCGTTTTGGACTAAGACCCAATTCCCTTGTCGCTGTTCGCCGCTCCTCAGCTAGCTGCTGGCCGCCGTGCGCCAGGGCGGCGTCCCTGGCCGCGCGCCACGCACCTAGGAGGGGAGCTCCAAGGCCTAGCTTGGGCCGACCTGCGGTGGCCCCTGTGTGTGCCGTATGGTTTCTCCCAAATGGGCCAGGATTTTGGCATGGCCCATCAGATCACATGTGGCCCAAATTTGAGGCCCAGCGTGGCTCAGGCCTAGTGGCTGGATATTTTATTTATTTTGTGAAATCATTCATTTTATTGATCAGAAATCAGTTTGAACTTGTAAAATCCGTAGAAAATTCATCCTAACTCATAAAAATATGAAATAAATTTTTTTAGGAACCTCTCACCTAGAACTATATTCTGAAGCTAACAAATTTTCTTTTTGTGCATAAAGTTAATTTAATTAATTTAGATCATATAATAATTCATTAATGCATTATCATTATTCTTTGACATGATAAAATCTTGAAAAATTTACTTTTCTGTTTATTTTGTCAAACTTTTTGTTTTAGAAAAGTTTTATGTTTAATTTCATTAGAAATCATTTTATAAGCATTTTATTGTAATTAAAGAGTCTTTAAATCATTATAAATCTACTTGATTTCAATAAATGTTGAAAAATTCTAAAAAAATTAGTTTATGACTTTTCTGATTTTATGAAAAACTCAAATTATATTTTTGAAAACCATTTTCAAGAAGTTTATAACTAAAATTATGTTCTTTTGAAAATAAAGAGCTATCAGCGCATATGATATCATTTGAAGATTAAAAACTATCTTAATTCGATTCCTTGCATATCATGTCATATAGGACCCGACTCATCCCAGGAGAGCGTGGAGGTGTACCTTTGGCAAAGGAAGCTAACTGTAAGCAAGCCCCAGACAAGCTCCGGTGCATTAACCCTTTTTAAATTTTTTTTATCATAGTGTATGATTTGGTTAATGCATTGTGCATTAGGTATTAGGAGTTGTTTGTAAACCTAGAATTGCATGCTAGATACCTTATTACTCGTGATGTGTGTTGTTGATATAGGTAACTCGATGTAGAGCTAGGCTAAGTTTTATCCCACGGTGGAAGTCGAGTGAATGTAAAGTCACTCGCGAGCTATAGGTTTTATTTTATCTCACACATTAATAACTTGAGACCAGGCGGGGATATGTATAGTAAAGTTTGAGAAGGCTGGGCTTTTGTGGTGGTAGCTCTGTTGGTGTCGATTAAAGATTGATTCGAGTGTGGCCCTGTTGAGCAAATTTGAAAGTACTAAGAGCATGCTAGTATAATGAGCCTAGTAAACCAACGTAACTCGACTATCGTAGTAGTTGGACGACAACCCACCCTTCTTTTAGCGATGATATTGGAAGGGTACGGATAGCCCTGATGTGTGGTATCGCATAGAGGATGTGTACTCGAGAGGGATGAGAACCGAACCGGCCTCTGTTATATCGACGTGAAAGGTTGCCGTACGTGACTCCTTGAGAGTGCGCGTACGTCGTGCTGCTTGGTTTTTTCCAGCTGGTGTAAATCGATTATAATCGCTGCCCCCTCACAGTAACGAGTACCGCTTGTTCACTGCGTCATGTTGTAGTAATAATGTATTCCCTCTGTTCCCAAATAGTTATCATTTCCATCAATACACTTCTGCTCACATATCTTTCACTTTTCACTGCACATTCTCCTCTCTAAATACACCCTTTCCTATTTCCAATGACAGTCATTTGGGAACAGAGAAAGTACATAAACCTAATCAATAATATGAATTGTTTGCTTAGTTCATAGTCAATTGCTTGGTAACCATGCTTGATATAGTTATAGAGCAAATTAAATTTACCTTCCGTGAACCTAATCTACCGCTAAAACTTTAAATAAGAATTCACTATATTAGCGCTGGTTTTACAAATAACCATCCTATATGAGTTAGCCTCATCATATCCTTAGAGTCGGCTGTAGTTGACCACATTGACGGGTAAGACTTGCTGAGAATTTAAATGCTCAAGGCTTCGCTCTCTGTGGTTTTGTGTGCTGGTGATTTCTCTCTCCCTCCTCTGGGCCAAATGGCAGAAGCAACCTCGAGGGTGGCTATATCTGTTGGGAGCCCTGCTCGCCGCGCTGCTGTTTTTGTACACGAGTACGAATGTACTCAGCAAGACTTACCTGTGGGCTAGTCTCGACTCCAAGGATAATGTATATGGTTAAATAGCAAAGATAAGGTCATAGGTTAAACATTTTTGCATAAAGCGATGATTAAAGTAAAGTGACATGTTGGCAAGCACAAATATAAAAACAACCCTATGGTATAAAACATCTACACAACCTCTACTAGCTAATAAGTAAACCACAATACTGAAATGGATCCATAATACGTCTCCTCCGTGCTAGCTCATAACTTTTCCCACATTTGATTAATTAGGTGAAGTTGTTAACTACGATGAAAAATGATGGACCGCGGCGATGAGATGCAGCTCACGACATCGCATAAGAGGTCACTCATGTCAACCTTTTTCTGACCCATTCCCAAGTAGTTGGACAGTCGACATGCCAGGGAGGACCGGTCTCGTTACCCACGGGAGCCTAGCGGTTACTCGTGCGTGTCATTCAAGACATGTCGTCATCGCCCAAACGCTAGTATGTAAATGAGATATTCGGCTTGTCATACCATTATGTTCGACATGTAGTATGAACGAAGAGTGCTTAGGCCAACAATCAATAATGGCCGATCCTTAATCTACACTGACGGGGCTACCACCTTGAAGGCCTAGCCTTCCCAAACCATCATATACATCATCCTCGTCTGGTCTCAATTTAATCCTTTCATATGATAAACAAACAAACCATGCCAATAGAAAAGGTAAAGGTCCTATACTCGCGAAAAGGTGGTAACCTTCCACCGATTCGACTTCTACTAGTCTAAGCATGGCTAAGGAAGACACACTATAAAATGAGAAACTCTCACCCTGAAGAAGAATATTCAAGTATAAGGTATAACAAGAAATTAAAGAATGGATAATGCAGCAACTAGAATTCGACCCACATATACCACTAATACCCGACATAATACAAGACATAATCATAACTAGAACAAGTCAATATTAACAATCGATCCAAAACAGGGTTCAAGATCATGGTGCTTGTGTTAGGTTTGCAAGTGTCCCACGACAATCAATCACAACAGCTTCACCCTTCACATCACCCACATTACTCTCTAGAGCATCGATCGCTAGATAAAGAAAAAAGCGTATGTATGAGGATGGATGCCATGATGCGATGCACAAAACTAATGCAATGAAATTGGCAATGATTTAGATACTAAAGTTAGGCATGTTGTAGTATGAGTTGGCAACTTTTAGCAGATATTTTTATCTCACCAAGATTAACATAAGGAAAAAAGTATAAATAGATAACTTTAATATAAAAGGGTTACGTGCATGATGGAGGACATACTAACATGAAATCATGATTTATGGGCATGTACAAATGCATGTATTAATTAAATAAGGTAAATATTAATTTATTAAGGTGTAATTAGGAAATTAAATTATATGGAATGATTTTACTTTAGATGTGTAGATCTTCTCATTATGGTTCTAACAAACTTTGTTTCACATTCTTCTAAGCTTTCTGCTATTTTCTACGCATTTTACAAGGCTTTCTCTTTTTTTGAAATTAAATTTGATTAGTCTGCAAGGACTAATCCGCCAAAGGACTAGTCCGCATGTCCGGACTAGTCCGGCCCGAAGTTGACCGACCAACTTTCGGACTCCAAAGAGAAAACCACCGGACTTCTCTGCAAAGGCGGACTTGTCTGACCCAGGACGACCGACGGCGACCATTCTCGCCGGACATGAGCAAATGAGCTCGGATTTTGATGAAATAAAAAGCTAAACGATCAATGGGATGAGGAGAGCCTATTTTGTCCACTCCCAAGCTGAAGTGCTCACTGGAACTAGGGCGGCACCTAGTAGCGGCTCTGGCGAGACTTTGGTGAGAGGTTGCGCTCAACGAAGGTAACGAAACATAAAGAGGAAAGTAGTTGTCACCGTGGAGGTGCCTCCGACCATAAGAACAATGCAATGGAGGAGCGAACTGTGGCTACCTCGATCACAAAATCAAAGGGGAAAGTTGTTAGTGAGATGCACCATAGTGTTGAGAGCCTTCTAATGCAAGGAATCGAACTAGAACTCACCGAGGACGATGGAATCAAAAAATGGGTGAAAATGGTGCTGAAATGGAGATTTCGGGAAGAACTCCTCGATTCGGTGAGCTCGCTGCAATGGAGGGGCAATGGAGGCTAGGGATGGTGCTGGGGCCTCTAGATGATGACTTTTCTTGCTTAGATTGGCTTGGAGACGAGTGGAAATGGAGATCCACGAGATGAGGAGGGCAGCAACAATGGTGGTGTTGGACCAAGTGAGAGAGAGAGAGAGAGAGAGAGAGAGGAGGGTGCCAGGGGGTGTGAGTAGAGGACCTGCCTCGGGCGCACGTGTCCCCCCTACGTGGCGACTCCCATGCCCCGCTCCAAACCCAAGGGATGGAGGTGGCAGTGGCGTGCTCGAGAAGAGAAAAAATGGTGACAAGTGGCCACGAAGTGCGGACTAGTCCGGCCGGTTTGGACTTGTCCAACCTGCCAACAGGATTTTAGTGCTGAAGAGAAATTCGAAAAGGGTACCCTAATGAGCAGAACTAGATGTGATGAACAACTTTTGTTTTTACATTAAGTTCAGATTCTTTACAGATTTAAAATTAAAAATTCTGAGAAATGCTAACTTTTTAACACTGCTCGAGTTTTTTGGACCCTTAGATGACTTTGTAAAATCTTGGAAAAATCTCTAAAATTCTATCTTGTGATCTAGTTAATTATGGTTGGAAAACATTGGTACACTTATTTTGGTAAAAAGGGAGTTCCTTAACAAGAGTCAATTTGATGACTATTTGCTTCATTAATTTGAATTCAAAATTTGAATTCAAGGAACTTTAGAGAAAGGAATTTGATCCCTAACGTGCATGTGATACTCATTAATGATGGTTTAGAAAGTTGGGGTGTGACAGAGGAGCTCGAGCTGGGTGATGGGGCGTCCATGGTAGCAGTGCTGCTGCTGCTACACAGCCAAGAGAAGGTGAGAGAGGTGGAGGCGTGGGAGCTCGAGGGTGCAGCTGCTCGCGATGAGGAAGGGCCGGAGTGAGGGAGAGGAAGTGAGAGAGTGCGAGAGGTGGAAAAGAGGAATAGGGGTGGCTTGCTCCTCGAGAAGGAATCAAATAGAGCTGCTGGGCGTGCTGGCTTCTGAGAGAAGCAGGATGTGAAAGGAGATGACAGGCGGGACCCGCATGTAATGAGTGGCCAGATGAGCTTAAGCACTTTGGGGACAGAAAAGGGAAGATCAAACAAACTTGCATTGGATTGAAACTTTGTAGGATGAACCTATAACTATAACATGTGCTCTACAACATAAATGACATGCACAGATTTTTCAAAGGTAACAGGAAGATATGAAATTTTGAAATAAGAGCTAACGGATAAGGTAAACTTGATGACCGCTGAAAAAAAGATCATCTTCCCATATTCAGAGGTCTGAAAGAAATAACTCCAGAGCTTGGAAAATGTTGAAACTTTGCAAGATGATACTCCCTCAATTTTAAAATATTGACACCGTTGACTTTTAATATCAACTTTGATCATTCGTCTTATTCAAAAAATTTGCTCTAATGTGTAAAATTATTAGTTGTGATTTAAATTCCACTAATGATAAATCAAATAATAATAAAAATTTTACACATTTGAAATTTTTTTAATAAGACGAGTGGTCAAAGTTGATGTTAAAAGTCAACGGTGTCAATATTTTAAAACCGGAGGGATTAGAATGTTTCAAGATAAACCACATTTGTTTCCACTACAAGAAATATGCTAATAGGTGATGTTCACATTTTGTCATAGATTGAAGAAAAATCGTCACAAAATAGCATCTGTGATGAAAAATTGCTTCGTCATGTATCTCGCGTCATAGATTAACTCAAGTGACATTTCTTATTTTTTTCGTCATAGATTGATACATATGTGACGTTCCTAGATCGTCACAGAGTAGCTCAGGCCCAACCTTGGCCCAATCTTTTATGATGAATTAGATAGTCACAAACTTAATACTATATGTCTACAAATATTTGACCTATTCAAATTTTGTTTTTTCAGCTCACTTTTCTCAGCATGGCACAACCCATATAAAACAATCTCATATATCCAACTTTCAAGAAACATTTATTAAACATTATCTCATTACATACAAAAGTTATGATCCAACGTGACATACAACAACATAAGTTTTTATTCAGAATGAAATCAAGTCTAAGTTTCCATCTAGCACAATATATATGTAACTTGCAATATCTAACATGCTTGATTGACTTGGCACAAACTCAACTTTTATTTTGATCTCAACCTCATCATGTAACCTACAAATGGTATAAGCACATGGTGAGTTCAACTAGTTTCATACATTCCTCAATACACAAATCAAAGCTCAATGAAAACTACTTTGCAAAGACAGAAGTGAAAATTGAACATTTTTGGATAAATTCTTTGTAGAACCATGCCCTTGACAAGAAACACATAAAGGTATACATAACTATAAAGCCCGACTCTTTCCACTAAAAATAGTTCTTTTACAACTAAAAACTATCAGTAGTGCAGTACAAAATAATGAACTTCTTAGCTTACAAGATATTTTCAGATACTAACATATTCACTTATTCCACCTACTTTCACTTGGACCAGACTCCACAATCCAAACATTGAATCTTCTTGGCTTACAGATATTAAATAACAAGGATGATTGCTATTTAATACTAGCAGAGATACTAGAGAGAATTATTTTCAGACTACTGATATGTTCACTGACCTCCACACAATCTTTCAGGCTATTATTTTAGAAAGCTATGACAATGATGAAACTCCACCAGGCATGAAAAGCTATCTTAATTATGCACCTCTGAAACATAAGAGAAAACACATACCTGTTGGGAAAAATGGGAAGTCCTCCATCGCTCTTCGGCAAGAATCAAGCGGCACGGACAATCACTCAGCAGGGGCTCCGAGTCCCTATTCTTCTGCTACTGCAATAATCAAGAGGCAGATGTGAAATTTCAGTTTCAGGAAGACCCAAATTCCTCTGCTACCGCAGAGTCATTTCAAAAATGTCAAGAAGACTTGATTTCAGTAATTTCAGGGATAAATATCAGCAGTTGAGTTCTGTAGTAATGAAGACACAGGTACCTGCCTTCTTTCAGCTAAATAGATCATATGAACGGAAGATCCTCTCTGCTTTGCCTAGCTGTGGTTTCCTATTTTGCCGACTCAGATTATTTAAACATCCAAGCATTCAAATTTGGTACAACCTGATGCTAGTAAAAGTTTTTGTTAAATTATTTCAATATCCAACAGACAATTTGGTACAACCAGATGCTAGTAAAAATTTATTACGAATTAGAGAGGTCTCCTCTTTTGCCATATCCAAATTTCCAATCCCTTTTAACTGCTTGTTTCTTGCCACATTTGATTCTAAAATGAAAGGAGCACACCAGAACAGAGTTATTAGATCGTTGCATGTATATTGTTCCTTAAAAAAAACCTATGATCTAAAAAAGGGATTATAAATACTTTGCACATCAGAGTGCAGTGACGAGAAGATTGGTTACTAGCAAATTTTGTAGACTAAGAATCTGCAAAATCGGATACTAATTTGCTACTGATGTGCTTCTACATGTACAGACAAACAATAGGGGAGGCCTACGTATTTGGGAAATGAGACAGCCCGTGGCAGTAGATCGAGGACAAGGATGGGAATTTTGCCTGCGGCGCCGTGCTCGCTCGCATAGCAGCAAGCCAGCGCCACCGCGGCCCGTGCCTCAGAGCTCGCCCGCGCTGCCGCGCTTGACTCTGTAACAGCTTCGTGCGCGGCCGAGTTCGCTGGCGTAGCAGCTAACAGGCACCACCACGCGCCCGCGCCGTCAGTGAATCGATGGCACAGAGCTCGCCAACGCTGCTGCGTTCGACTCCGTAGCAGCTTCGTGCGCAGTCTAGCTCGGCGACGCCACCACATGCACGCGTCGCCACCGCATGTTCCGCCTCCACCGCCACGCAGATCTTCTTCTTTTTTTTTTTAAACACTGGGCGCGCAGATCTGAGGAAGGGAGAAAGGGGGGTGTGTGGTGGGCGGGGACACAGAGAGAGAGAGGGTGGTGGAGGGTTAAATAAGAGATTTTTCGATATAGGTTAAAATAGGATGGATTCTCATTATTATCTATAGTTTAACAAAAAAATATATATATTTATCTATTATTTTTAATTAACTAGTTCGGACAACTTTTTATGTAATTTTAGAAAGATCATTCGGACAACTTTTTATGTAATTTTAGAAAGATCATTGTTTCAATCGAATATGAGCTTGTACCGTAGTGGTAAAGCAAGCTCAGAAGGTGTGCTTTTTTATTATTATCTCTATCTTAAAATATAAATATTTTTGAGTTTGATAAAAAATCTAATTCTTTTAATTTTGACTAATACTATCTAGAAATTTTTTTAAAAAAATTCTACTAGGTATGACCCAGTGCTTTGATCACAGAAGCCGTGGTCAATAGGTGACGATTTCTAGTCTAGAAATGACGAAGTTTAGTGGTCACAGAAGCCTTGGTCGATTGTGATGATTTGTCACTCCAATTCTTGACCATGTTAAATGGTTTCATCATTAAAAAATGTCACTCTATTCACGTGGTAGTTGGGGCAGCGAGGTACCATGACAAATTCGCTAGGATCGTCACAGAATGTCTTTATCCGTGACGGTTCCTCAAAACATCACTCACATTTCGTCACAGATCATCAAGTTTGTTGTAGTGTTCTAAGTCAAGTTCAAATTCAAAATAGGTTGAATTCTACAGAAATTTGAAACTAAGTGTTTAGAAAGGAATTTCATTTGGGCCCTTTTTGAATTGGATAAAAGTCATTAATCTTTTACCATTCTTCAACATAAGATCAATTTGAGTTCAAAATTTTGTTTCCCACATTTCAACACTTTTTAAAAGTTTGAACATTCATTTTTATTTCAAATTAAATTCAAATTTGAATTATTGACTAGGACTCATTGAATCTTTGTGAGTTTGAATTTAACTTTCGATTTCTTTCTAACAATTTTTGATTTCTTAAATTGGAGAGGTGTGGAATTTTACAGCCCTCCCCCTTTAAAGAAATCTCGTCTCGAGATATAGGATGGAAGAGGGAGGAGCCAGAGTGGCCACTTACAGAGATTGAATAAACTCCGAAAAATTTGACTGAAGATATTTTTCAGTTTCCCATGTAGCCTCATCCTTGGGATGATTATTCCATTGAACTTTATAGAATTTAGTGGTTTTGCTTCTGAGTGACTCGATCCTTTTGATCAACAATGATGATCAGGTATTCGAAATAACTGAGATCTTCTTGCAATTGTTCAATCTCTAGAATCACAACATCGTGAGGTAGCTTTAAGCATTTCTTAAGTTGGGAGACATGAAAGATATTATAAACTACAGATAGTTGTGATAGCAATTCTAGTCGATAAACGATGGTGCCGCATTTCTTCAAAACTTTGAATGAACCAATATAACTTGGAGCCAACTTTTCTCTTATCCTGAAGCATTGCACACCCTTGTTAGGGGATACCCGTAGGTAGCAGTGATTACCTACTTTAAATTCCAAAGGGCCACTTCTTTTTATCGGCATAACTTTTTCAGCGAGATTTAGAAGCCTTTAAGTTCGCTTGTATGACTCAAACTTTCTCTTCTGCTTGAGCTACCAAATCAGGCTCAAAATTCACTCGTTCACTGGTCTCAGACCAATTTAGAGGAGTCCGACATGAGTGACCATATAGGGCTTTAAAAGGTGACATTTTTATGCTCTCCTGACAAATGTTATTGTAGGAGAAATTTGCAAAAGGCAAATATTCATTCCAATTCCAGCCACTAGTGAGGACACAATATCATTTTTCAAGATTTGAACATGCTCGGTTTGTCCATCAGTTTGCGGATGACAAGCAGAGCTTCAAATTAATTTGGTGCCCAGACAAGTATGCAATTGTTCCTAAAAACGAGAGAAAAAAGCTGCCCCTATCTGACACAACGGTCTTTGGGTATTCCATGTAAGCAAAGAACATAAGAGATATATATCTCAGCATACTGCTTGGCCTTGTAGTGAGCGTTGACAAGAATGAAGTGAGCTGATTTGGTCAAGCAGTCCACAATGACCCAAATGGAATCATGTTGCTAGGAAGTAAGTGGTAGTCCCACGATAAAGTCCATACTGATGTCTTCCCATTTCCAGTTAAGAATACTCAGATATTGGAGAGGATTGGTTGAGCGTAAGTGATCCCCTTTCACATTTTGGCAAGTGTCACATTCCAACACATACTTGGCAATTTCTCTTTTCATCCTTATTCACCAAAACTTCTTCTTTAGATCATGGTACATTTTATTACTCCTAGGATGAATGGAGTACTTGGACATATGAGCCTCGTCCATGATTTTCTTACATAAGCCATGATCCTTAGGTACCACAAGTCGCTTATTGAACCACAAGGTACCCTCATCATCCTCTTTAAAAGGCATTATTTCCACATCCTTGAGTCTCTCTTTAATTTTCAGCATACCCACATCTTTCTTTTGAGCCTCAATAATATCTTCCGAAATGGTCGGAACAAGAGCAAGATTATATAAGGCTCCATGCAGTAGAATTCTCACACTTGGTTCAGCTTCAAGAGAAGGTAGTGTTTCTGAAATTTGACAATTATGACAATAAGATTTGCGACTCAGCGCATCGGCAACAACATTTGCTTTGCCGAAATAATAATGAATCTCCAATTCATAATATTTGATGAGTTCTATTCATCTTCTTTGTCTCATATTCAGAACCTGTTGAGTGAAGATATATCTCAAACTCTTGTGGTCTGTGTACAAATGCACAAAATTTTCAATGAAGTAGTGCCATCATATCTTCAAGGCTAGAATTACAGATGACAATTCTAGATCAGTAGTAGGATAATTTTGCTCATGATATCAGAGTTGTTTTGAAGCATAGACAATCACACGACGTTCTTGCATCAAAGACACACACCAAGTCCTGTACCGAAAGCATCACAATATACATCAAATGGTTTAGTGATGTCGGGTTGGACTAAAGTGGGTGTGATGGTCAAGTGCTTCTCGAGAGTTTGAAAAGCTTCTTCACAACCACTATCCCAAATAAATTTGGTGCCTTCTTTAATAGCTCAGTCATTGGCTTGGCAATCTATGAGAAGTTATAAATAAACCTCCGATAATATTTGGCACATCCAAGAAAGATATGGACTTCAGTAACTGATGTAGGAGGTTTTCAATTCAGCACATCTTGCACTTCGCTTGGGTCCACGACAATGCCTTCCACAGAAACCACATGACCAAGGAAAGGAACTTCTTTCAACCAAAACTCGCATTTGCAGAATTTGGGATAATGTTGATTATCTATTAATCGTTGAAGCACAATACGAAGATGTTCAGCATGTCCTTCTTCAAACTTGGAGTAGATGTGAATATCATCGATGAATACCACCACAAATTTGTTCAGCTCCGGTATGAACACCAAGGTCATCAAGTACATGAAACAAGCTAGAGCATTTGTTAATCCAAAAGACATTACAAAGTATTTATATAGACCATACCTTCTAAAGAAAGCGGTCTTTAATATATCTTTAGCTCAAATTTAAATTTGGTGATAGCCAGAACGAAGGTCAATCTTAAAAAAAAATCTTGGCACCAACAAATTGATCAAATAAGATTTTAATGCAAGGCAGTGGATATTTATTTTTTATGGTAACTGCATTTAACGGTCGATAATCCACGTATAACCTCAGATATTCATCCTTTTTCTTCACAAAAAGTGCAGAACATTCCCACAGAGATGAGTTAGGACGAATGAAACTCTTGTCCATAAGCTTTTTCAACTGAACCTTCAATTCTATCAATTTATTAGGTGCCATCTTATATGATCTTCTAGAGATAGCAGTAGTACCCTGTTGAAGAGCAATTCAGAATTCCACTTCTCTGTCGAGAGGCATATCCAAAAAGCCTTCAGGAAAAACATCTGGATATTCTCATACGACTGAAATTTTCTCTAATCATTGACTAGTTATATGACAAAGCAATGATCACTGTAAAACAGAGTTTATCCTGACACCCTCCCACTCAAAGTGCAGACGGTTAACAATTTTTAACTGTCTACACTTAAAAAAAAAAGATGAATCTAATAATAAAACTGTCTGCGAAAATAAATTAGTGCAAGCGAACTTCTGAAAAAACTTGCACTAATATTTTTTTAAGTGCAGCGCCGCACTATTTTTTTTTTTTTTGAAGCGGCTGGTTATGCGCACGGCCAGCCCCACCCATCTCTGCCAAGCCGTGTCCCCGCCGTTGGATGTGACCAAAGAAACACAGGCTCCACTGGCCCCAGCCGTCCACTCTCTTCCTCAGACTCTCTCCCCAGGCACTCACTCTCACGTGGCTTTATTAAAAACGTGCACCCACTCCCTCTCACGTGCACCCACTCCCGGGCGCTCTCTCTCTCTCTCTCTCTCGCCGGTGACACGACGCCAAGCCCCACCACCCCGCCAAAGCCCGCGCGCCGCCTCGCAACGACGGGGACGAGGAGCTCCCCGCGGGCCCCGGCTCCGTGTCCCAGACCGCCGCGCCCGGCTCCGTGCCTGGCCCCGCGCCCCCGGCCTCTGCGCCCGGCTCCATGTCCCCGGCCGCCGCGCCCCCGGTC
>BCLH01000138.1:121699-184920 GCA_001602315.1 Zoysia pacifica | reverse complement strand
CCTCGTCGACCACATCGTCCCGGGCCGCCGCGTCGACCTCATCTATATTGTGCTTGTTGTGATGTGGTTGTGTCCGTGTCGTCCTCCAGGCACATCGACGTTCATTTTGATTCTGTGATGTGCTTGTTGTAGCTTATGAACCATTTTGATTCTGTCATGTGTTTGCTGTAGATTGTAAATCATCTATATTGCGAGATGTATTTTGAATCCTGTCAGTTTTGATCCTTTTTTGTCATCTATATTGCGAGATGTATTTTGAATCCTGGCAGTTTTGATCTTTTTTTGTCATCTATATTGCAAGATGTATTTGTTAGTCGGAATTTTTGAGTGTGCATGGCGGGCAAGGTCTGGCCTGCGGGGGCCAATCTAGGCATCAGACAATTTGTTTTTAAAAAAATTTTGGACGGGGCTTTGTGCGCCTGCACTAATAGTATCAGTGCAATGGTCCACATAAAACGTTTGTATAAATATTTGATTTCTACAGACTTATTAATTACAGCGAAAATTAAAACTGTCTATTTAGAATTGCCGGTAAAAATTGTTTTTCTAGTAGTAGATATAGCAGTTTGGGGATATGATAATTTCAACAATGTTGTGTCATGAAGTGGAGAATCAAAATAAATTTTACGAAGAGCGATGTGCAGCACAGCTCTATGATACTTCATTCATTTCATGCTCATAATCATATCTATTCCCTGGCCCTTCATCACTAAAAAAAATTTGAGGATAGATTTTTCCTTTAAGAGGCGCTTGCTGAACTTTTTGAGTGGCGAATATTTTTTCCACTCGAGATGTAATGATATAAAGTAATTTCATAGAGGTTGTGGTTATCCGACACTTTTTCACACATGTCATACTTATAAAATTATACGTAGCATTAAAATAGAAAAGTACCAATGTAGAATGGTCATATATGAAAAACATATCTGCGAGCACGTCTTCACCTTCCGAAATCTCATCCAGTGAACTATAGTTGACTCGGCCCCTCTTAGGTGCATTATTCTTCTGCTGGGGAGCTCTGTTTGATTTCATCGTGAACCTTCGATTCGGTAGCTCATTCCTCGTGTATTATCTTAAAATATGCATCTCCTTCTTATTGGTGTTTATTCCGAATATTTGATTTTTCATTGCAGTGGTTCATTGGATTGTTTTGTTTGGATTCTTTTGTGTTTTTCGATGTTCAAATTGTGTGCATGTGAGTGAATCGATGGAGGACCTCACCACATGGAGATCGACACGACTACATCTGATCAATTAACTGAAAGGTGCGAGGCAAGCACAACCCCTTGATCATTTTGATCCTTTGTTTGTAAATGAACTTAAGTGCCTAAAATATAGAATTAATTTGTGCATAATTTATATCACTAAAAATGCTCGTTGGGAAAATGTAGATAGTTCCTATTATTATTCATGTGTACCTTGTTGAGCTACTTAGTATTCCTTTGTAACCATAGGATGGGTATTATCATGGGCTAATCTATAGGATCATGATGTGATTTATTCCATTGTCCAAACATGTTTTGTTGCTGGTGTATGACTAATATTAATATTAATACTCTTCTAGTAATTACTAGTCCAGATGATATTATCTAAGAGAGTCTTGATTGATAGATCATTAGAGCTATGAGTCGGTGACGACGGGTTGTCATGATAGTTAGTTCATGACGATGATAATGTTGATAGTTAGATGGAGATAGGTGGAGATTGATTTGGGAGACCCGTCACATCACATAAAGACCAGTACAAATATTGTGCGACCATGGATGCTGGTATGGGAAGGTTATGCCCAAGTAGTTTATTGTTAGCTACTTTGTCTTCTAGGAGTAGTCTGCATATATGGATAATTCACTTAGTGGATGCATTCAGAGAGACCTCCATCACTATGTTGGGCCCAAAGTTTATCGATACAATGGATTGCATCACCAGGACATTCACTCAATGTAAAGAGGACTAGCCTCTGACGTAGATTAGATCTAGGTAAACAGGGAATTAATACTTTTTAGGGAAAGCAAGAATAGCAGACAACTAGTAAAAAAGCGATATGTGATACCGATGTGCACACTTTGTGAGTGCATGATGCTAGCTACACTATAAACGATCACTCACAGTCTATGGGTACAACGTACAAACTCTGCAGAGTAATAAATCTATTTAAATAGAAGTGCTTGCAGCATCACACACCTTAATGATGAGTCCTTTTTAGAGTAGAATAATAAATGAATTCACATTGGTCTTGCATATATTGATTGTGCGCAAAATAGTTTAGAGTAATAAATCTATTTGAATTCACATTTCATACGAGATTCAACCTAACGCTTTGATTATTTCTACGAGAATTAGATTTTTTATTAAGCAGCTTTGTATATTTAAAATACAAGAATCAAAAAGTGAAAATCGACTTCATGTTGAGAATAATCAAATTTTCTAATATGTGCTTCTCCCATAAACATAGAAATAAACAAGCATCCAGCCTTAAATTTTACTAGAGTTGGCGAGGATGCCCTCCCATAAAGATTTCACACGAGCTAGAAAATGTGAACATAACCCTTTGTACAAATCTGTCTTGAGGCACGTTGAATCCTATGTGAATCCTCAAGGACCACTTAGGCTTTGTTCGGTTGATAAGATTAGGAATCATTGAGTGGATTGATTTTCGTATGAAATAAGTCATCTTAGATTAATAGCATAATTTTTATTTATGAAATTTTTTATTAGAGTGGAAATCAAATGTAGGAGATATGTTTTCATTTCGAGTCATAGATGAAGTAAATAAAAAAATAGACTAAGTTTGATTCTCACCCTAATAAAAAATTTTATAAATAAAAAATAAGTTATTAACTTAAGATGACTTATTCCACACTGAAAATCAATAGTCTACAACCAAACAAGCCTTTATATGGCCAAATACTCCTGATTTACTAATAGCGAAGTAGTACAATAAGGGAAAGGTAAAAATAACGACAATGGATAATGAAATAGAACATGAAACCGTGTGAACCTCTCCAGCAATAGGAGAAGAAAGCGCTTTGTGACCGTGTGGCTGTTGACTAATGGGCCAGCTTTATGTAAAGATGACTGATAGCATGTAGAAACGTCAAGTATGGCCTTCCATATCTAATAGGAGTTGGAATGACCAGCAACATCAAAAGGGATCAAGCAAAACTAGCTCTCTAAGCTCTTTAAAACGAGCCGAAAGTAAAATTAAGTAGAATTGTTCAAGACAAACAAATATTTTACATACATTACATGATATATATAGGAACCAATTTGCTAAAAGAGTTAGAGCAAAAGTGCCATGAGTTCCACCAAAACCATCGCAATTCCTGAGCTCGTGCTGATCATACAACATTTTCTATTACAGGGACCCTAGTTTTCCTCCAAATAATAATGGGAAGATACAAAAGTGTAAACCAGGGGACCAGAGCACAAAGCATGAATTCAAGGGGATAACTATGTTCATTTTATATCATGTTGTCCGGCACATTAAGAGTATTACCCTAGTCTATCCTGAAAGGAAACAACAAGCTCAAGCTGGCAGCTCAAGCTTCACATTGTTTTTCCAGCTGCAAATTTGATTGTAGAACATAGTCAGCAGAGGAAAATCAATTGTATCATGTTATGGCAGACTGAAAGAGGTACCTCATTATGTAATAATAGAAGAAATCAGCATACAACAGAGTTTGAACTACTCCTGCGATCCAGCCTGTGAGAAAACAAAACGCAGTGGAATCACGAATAGTGATTAAACACACCATCAGAGGCAATGGAAACATAAGATGCAGAGATTCCATACTTATCCAGTGAACAAAATGGGGCTCGGTGATGTAACGATAGATCCAATTAAGGATATAAAGCACACGGTATGCACTGCATTATCCCCATGTAATAACACTTTAATCATAATGAAATAGAATCATACAAGCTAAAGTAGACAAGTTAAGGGCACAGGATAAAATATGGTTGTAGCACAATTTATATGAAATATCAGAAGCTGAAATAAAAAATTCATCCACAATTTCATTAATGAATGCTAAGAATTTGTATCGTGGATGCAACATAGCTTACTACTGACCATATCCAACATTTTATCCGATAAAACTGTAGTCTGTATTTTGTGCTTTGGTCCCATGGATTTTTTTTTTCTCATGGGTTGGATTTAGTGATGTAGATCTTACCCCAGAAAGAAAACATATTGGCCAGTCAAGTTGTCAATATTCCTCGTGCGCTGAAGCAACACAAGCTGAGGAAGTATTGCAACAGCTTCCAAATAAATGGAGAATGCCCACATCACCTATTTCGAGAAAGGATAAATGATCAAAACAACATAATTTACAAAGTTAACTTTTCTATGATAACGGATGGAAGCAGATCTCCACCATATAACCTACTCAGCAAGGCACAACGAAAAGTCAAATTTAAGTGCATATAGCCTACTCCCTACATCCGCCCAGAATAAGTGCCAATTCAGATCTAGTTAAATTGAAGTGTCACGAATTTGATTAAGTTTGTAACAAAAAATGTAATATCTTTTAAGAGAACAAATTAGTATCATTATATTCATCATAAAATCAAGGATAAAGTCCGAATTACTACCCTCAAATATATTCAAAGTCCAAATAACCCCCTAAACTAATTTTTGATTCATTTTATCTGCACAACTTCGTTATTTGGCTCAATTTACCCTCTACTATAATTTGTCTTTTTTTTTGTTTTTCCATGTATAAGCATAATTTTAAGCTAAATTTTTACAAGGTGATAGAGTACATCATAACTCATGTTTAAAAGTACATCATAATTTTTTGTATTATTTTATAGGGAAGGATATTTAATACTAAATTAATCCTTTGTATACAAAACTATATAAAAGTAATGATAAAAAATATAATGTATTTTTCTAACATGTGTTGTGATGTTGTTGTGGCGTGTTGTGGACGCCACAACACCCTGCCCAATAGCGGCAGTCAGTTAGTTAAGATTTGTAAGTTTAAAAATTAGGTTGTTTAGAGTTTGTTAGTTAAAGATGTTTAGGGTTTGTTTTTGTTTGTTTAGGGTTTGTTTAGCCTTGTTGTCTATATAAAGCAGGTAGGAGATCCATTGAGGGTAAGCAGAAAAGAAGTTGATCTTTTCACGGGGTGAAGATTACCTTCAGCTGTAGCCGTGGCCGAGAACGTGTCCTAGCCCGGTGGATCCTCTACCACAACAATTGGTATTCAGAGACAAGCACCGGCATATCACGTCAATGGCCGACGCCGTCGATCCTGTGACCGCCACCAGTCTTCAAAGCTCGATATCCTCATCACCATGATGGAAAACATGTCAGGAGGCATGTTACGCTGAACATCGCATTACAGCGATAGAGGATTAGATCGCACTGCCGCATGCAGTTCCAGCACCGGTCGACATGGAGGTGCCGACATCACACACGAAGACAAAAATTGTCGTGGCTATGGTTTCGCCTCCAATAATCAGTCCACCACCGTTCCAGACGTCTCTCCAACCATCAAAGCCGATATGTGCAGATCGATCCCGGATGTCCCCGTCAAGACGTCATTGCCATCTGCACCACATCTTTCTCCAGCTGAAGCAATGAAGGAAGCATGAGACACATATCCACAACTATTTCAGCTCCTAAGCACCGACTCCCGCAAGTACGACGTCGTCGACAAGGCCCAAACGACGCGCACCAGCAAAATCAGGGATGCGTACCGAGGCGGCAGCCGCATCATCGACACCATCACCGATGCCATGACCGTCGACAGCAGCCCTGTTGCGAGCAGCAACATCATCGGCAAGGCAAACAGCTACGCCGACCTCATCTCTTACAGAATCTACAACCTGCACCTGCACATGGGCAGATTGGGCCTCATGCGCATGTTACCCTTGGGGCTAATAACACACTTCTCCGACAGTTATAGCCCTAGCCTGGATGGGTTCCATTGGGTAGGCGACAACCTCCTATGGTTCTCGAGATTTTGACCGTCATTGGTTAGGATTAAGTTCTCAAGCCGAGATGTAAAAGGCTTAATTAGTGTCACAGCTCGAGGACGAGCTGTCTTTGGGGGAGGAGAGTTTTTTTGTGGCGTGTTGTGGATGTCACAACACCCTGCACAATAGCGACAGCTAGTTAGTTATGGTTTGTTAGTTTAAAGATTAAGTTGTTTAGAGTCTGTTAGTTAAAGATTAGGTTGTTTAGGGTTTGTTTTGGTCGGTTTAGGGTTTGTTTAGCCCTGCTGTCTATATAAAGCAGGCAGGAGATCCATTGAGTGTAAGCAGAAAAGAAGTTGCTCTTTCCACGGGGGAAAAATTACCATCAGCTGTAGCCGTGGCCGGGAACGTGTCCCAGCCTGGTGAATCCTATTCCACAATAGTTGTGCACTATCACCTTGTAAAAATTTAGCTTACGATTACACTTATATAAGAAACAAAAAAGACAAATTGTAGTAGAGTGTAAATTGAGTCAAATGGTGAAGTTGTGAGGATAAAATGAACCAAAAATTAGTTCAGGGAGTTGTCTGGACTTTGGCTATACTTAGTAATTTGGACTTTATCCTAAAATCAATTTTCATAATATACTTATTTCTATCATAGATATCGATATCTTTATCTATAAATTAGTCGGTCTTAACTTATATTAACTCTGATAAATCTTAAAGTGACACTTATCTTGAGGCGGAGGGGGGAGAAAAGCAAATGGTTCATTGGATTGCACGTCAGTAAAACTGCAACAATATGCTAGAACAGTTGGCTAAGAGTGCAGAAGATCAACAAGCTGACCTCTCTAAAAGTAAACTTCTCATTAACGAGGAGAGCTAGAACCAGACAAGGCAGCACCAAAAAATAATGACGAAAGGTGTCATGATCCTTGTCATAGGTTCTCCGCACAATCTTATGGCGTCTCATGTACCAAACTATTGAGAATGAGCTTGCCAGGAATACCAGCTTCATGACGGTGTTATACAGAGATATGAAATGAACAAACAAGTCCAGGTACCTAGCTGCAAAAACAAGTGCATATAGCTCTTGTGTCTTCAAAGATATGCCTGAAAGAAATTATGAAGTCAAACAAGGAGACACGCTGAGCGATATAGATAGAGAAGCTTGCAACATAGAGCTGCTAGGATAGCACATAATGCATACATGGTAAAGATCGAAGTTTTATGCTGACTGAGTGTTGTGTGCCCCAAAAGGTGATTGAGATAGGCATGATTCAAATACCTCATAATCACTGTATTAAATCATGTACTCCCTCCATTCACTTGGATACAAAATTTGTTCAACAATACCCCATCCGTCCCAAGTTACTTGTCATTTTGAGTCTGAACATGAGAATTAAGAAGACGTGAAAAGTTGGTTGTGTAGAAAACAATGAGGAGAGAGAGACGTATTGGGAAGAAAAAAATGGGGCATCGAGAAGTGAGAATGACAAGTAATTTTGAAAAACTTGAGATGGCTAGGATGACAAGTAAACTGGCACGGAGAGAGTAGATGTCACTCCCACTTCTCGATATACATTTCTCTCTTCCCAATATACCTTTTCATCTTCTCAATACATCTCTATCTATACCCCTTCCCCTCGTTTTATATGCACAGTACATTTTTCACTTCTCCTTAAGTCCCATGCCCAAATCCAAAATAACAATTAAAAGTGATCAGAGGGACTAGATACAGCAATATTTTGCTTCTATGACTAAAAATCTAACTGTTCGGAGTCTGGAGAGATATAAATTCTACCTTTATGAGCATTGTGGGGGCTACATAACACGTGTTGCTCAATTGGGCATAAACTAAACTGTTGATCAGCTACAATGTCTCAGCCAACATAGTCCACGCCGAACAACCGAACAATATTTTCAGCCTCATGGAGTGCAAAATGTGCGGCGCTGGTAACAAGCTACTAGCAGATCATAAATTTCAGGCGAAAAGGCATTCTTCTCATGCTAGTCAATCGATCATCTCTACAATGTGAAATTTAACTGAGGAGCACATCAAACAACGTTGGGCACGTCAGAAAAGATTCCAAATTTAAGTGAAGTACTGAACACTGAATATATCAAAAAAGTTCATTGCGCCGAAGTGATGGGATCGACCGGAGGCGAGCGTTGGCGCAGCGTCACATAGGCCAACAGGACCGCCTTTCTGAACTCAAGATCGAGATCTCGGGCGCTATATCCCCCAAAGCAGCGGCGCGCGGTCGCGGAAAACCAACCAAGTAAAATTTCGAAAAAATGCTGGTTGCCAGCTCCTATTCCAGATCCCATCTGGAAGAGAGGAGATGAGGAAGAGGAGGAAGCGGCGACACCTGCGCAGGACTTGATTGTGTGGATCTTGAGGAGCAGCACCACCACGCTGAGGAGGTGGGTCATGTCCCCGGCCAGCCGGAATAGGTTCATCTTCGATAATCCCTTCTCCTTCCCTTCCCTTGCCGCGGATCAAACAGATGCCGTTCTTCCTCTCTCGAGGACGTGGTGGTGCGGCTCGTCGGCGGGTGGTCGCGGTCGGAGGTGTGCGAGCGGAAAAATGTTCTCGGGATACCGTCCTCAAAACAGGCGTGGTGAGGTGAGAGTGTGAGACGACGGAGAACCCAATCCGTGGGGAGAACAGACTCTAGATTCTTGCCACGTGGACATCGGGGCCATCCGACGAAGAGATTTGATCGGTTACTGCGAGAGGCAAGTTAGGGCATGGCTGATGGTTCCAGTGACACATACTCCGTACATGTTTTGTTGCAGACCAAAATGTAATTTTGGAAATCATTTTTATATTCTATGCGGTCATATACTCTTTTCAGCTTTAAATACCATTGACTTTTCATCAATTTTGATCAATTATTTTATTAAAAAATTATTCAAATATGTAAAACTTTATTATTATTCACTTTATCATTATTATGACTAATAATTTTGCATATTAAATAAGTTATTTTTAATAAGAGTAAAATCGGAGGAAGTACAATGTCAAAGAACGACAGGTTGAGTGCTCTATTCTCCGTATTCTCATGCGTATTTACAAGCAACGTATCATTGACCGGCAAGATTTATTTATTTTATTGCCCCGCCGATCCCGCCGTTAGCGTTATTTTTCCTCACCCATCTGGCACTGTGGCCATAACCCGCATCAAGATGGGGCAATTATTCAGGTTTTGGAAACAGAGAACGTGGTCCTAGCGCCAAATAAAAGGGTAAAAAAAATTCCTTTGTAAGCTGCTACTATCTCTATTTCAAAATATAAGTATTTTTGTTTTATCAAAGTCAAACACTTTCAACTTTAACTAATAATATCTAAATAATTAAATAATTTCTAATATAAATATCTACATATTACAAAAAGTTTATTTTATGAAATCTACCAATATAATTTATATATAATCAAATGTTGTTAATTCTTCATTTTTATATTATTAAAATTAAAATTGTTTGACTTTGACTAAATCTAGAAATAATTATATTTTAAAATGGAGAGAGTATTGACAACTAAGTATACCCTAATGTGACTGATTTACTACATTGCATATAAAAATGAGATTACCAAGTATATCTTAAAATATTATTTTTGTTCTTTCACTATTTAGGCACAAATAAAAATAGATTCTTTAGTTTTAAAATATTGACACTGTGATTTCTAATATCCACTTTGACCGTTTGTTTTTGAAAGTTGCCTAGAAGAGGTGAATAGACAATGACCTGAAAATTCGCTTCTCAAAACAATTTGATCAGTAAAAATAGAGAACAGACTACTTCGTTGGGCGGACTTGTCCGGTAGCAGACAAGTCTGGTCTTCTGTGGACAAGTCTGTGATGGCAGCGGAATAGATCAAACAAAAAAATGAAACGGAGACAAGAGACATAAGAATTTTTGACCGAAGTTCAGCTCCACATAGAAGCCAATGTCTCTGTTGAGGGATCCACAAAGGACTGGGTTTCGCTCAACCCTAAATCTCTCCAAGCAACTACAAAAATCAACTTAGTTTTTCACTAAATCGATGAGGATGATACAAACCTCTCGGATCGCACCACAATGGTCTTGATAGATTTCAAACGACACCTAATCGTTTAGGAGATGAATCTCCAAGAGTAAGTGCTCGATGAAAAAAAAACAAGAGATGAGAAACAATCACGGTCTCCTCTTCCTTCAATCAAACCCTAGTGGATTCGATGAAGAACTTGAGAAGAGGTGAGTGTTAGCTTCATGTCCATTAAAGCCCCTCAAAGGTATGAAGGTTTATTAACACTATTCTTCACTTCTTCGAGTTGGTAGCTTCAAGATTGTTCGAGTCCTCAGAGTGTTTCCAAAGAGGGAGCTAGTCCAGGCTAAGGATGTTCTAGAGTCGCGTATGGCTTAGTTATTAGGCCTTGAGTCTATAGAAAATACTGGTACTATTAAGAGGGGTCATGTCACTTGTCTCAGCTTTACAGTAATTAGGGTGTGTGGATACTCTAAGTTCTTTTAGGCACTTGAGAGATCAGTGAAGATCTTGAAGAAGTCAAGTTTCAGCAGCAGCTATGTCACCAGACAGTCCAATGAGGGTCGAAGCCAAGAGTCTAGAGAAGATGTTTTCTGAGAGCTGAAGACAGGAGGTCACTGGACAATCCGACGGGAGTCCCTAGACAGTCCGATGAGTGCAGGACCTCGAAGATCAGAGAGAGGTGCTCTTTGGAGTCAACAGGAAGAGTCATCAAATAGTCCGTCGTTCAAAGACTAGACAGTCTGATGAGCCTTGAAGGAGGTGTCCAGAATAGGTGTCTTTCGAAGTCCAAACGAGAAGTTCACCGGACAGTTCGGTGTCACATGGAACGGATTCCAGAGAGGTTGTTTTTTGCCAGATAAAAACCAAGAGTCACCGGACAGTCTGCTGGTCCCAGTCAACGGACAGTCCGATGATTGCAAAAAGCAGACAACTTTTTGGCAACGGCTCTTAACGGGTGATTCTAGGCTTGAGGCCTATTTAAACCGTTGAAAGAGTTGTTGTGGAGCTTGCTCGCGGCTACAACAGTTGGAGATCATTTGTCAAGAGCCAAAGTTCACCATAGGAGCACAAGAGAGCATCTAGTGAGATCTTGAGTGCTTGTGAAAAGTAGCAAAGAGCATCCATACATTTTTAGAGCTTGTGAGGCAGAGAGGACTGTCTTCGGCTTGTTACTCTTGGTATATGGCAGCCTAGACCTGTTCGGCATCGTTGTCTGAGATTTTGAAGACTTGTGGAAGGCGACATCAAGTTTGTATACGGCTCTGAGTGCTCCGTTTGAAAGGGATACCAAGAGTGAACGCTCGAGCCTTAGAGACTTGCTCTAGCGCCTGGGTATTGTTTGCTACAGTCAAGGCGTCGATGTCTTCACTCTGAGAGTGAAACGTACCTTTATGAGCATCGTTTCAAGAATGACGGGAGGAACCAAGACTCCGACAAGAGTGGTTCAACGAGGATTAGAGAAAGGCCCATCCTTCTGATACCTCACGAAAAATTGCTGAGCATCTCTATCACCCTTCTCTTTACTTACGCATTTATATTTTTGTGAGTAGTGTGATAGGTTATTTAGTTGCTTTTCTTGGTGGCTCTCGTGCTGGGTTGCTTACTAGCTTGATAGGTTGTCTTCTAGCTTGTTTTGCTCTTTCTTAGCCCTTACTTGCTAGGAGTTGCCTGCTAGTTTTGCTAGATTTTAGGAAGAGTGAGAAATTGGTTTAGTAGTATAAGTGCTCAATTCATCTTCCCTTCTCGGTCACTTGATCCTTTCAAATGGTATCAGAGCCAAATGCTAAAATTTGGACTTAACCGCCTTTGAGAGGTGATCGAGAATGATGAAGACAAGTTCTTCATCGGGGTTTGGTAGTGGCTCATAGAAGAATCGCTTGCTAAGCTACTTATATGTCACAAAACTAGAGAATTTGAGTGCTAACATTAAGAACTCTTCAAACTCTTCGTCTAGCAACCCTTTAAGTGCTATCATGAATGAAAATTTCATTTATCTTGAGATTATAGATGCCTACACTTACTTTGAAACTCTTGATGGTGAATATATAGGTGCTACCATGATACGATTGCATGATCTTGTTGAAAAAATCAACTCTTTTGAAGAAGCACTCAAGATTTCTCATGATGAATTCATCAAGAAATTCCTCTCAAGCAAGATTCCTAGCTCTTGCGTCTCTAATGAAGCTTCATCAAAAAAGGATTATCTAGATGCTTTCACCTCAAGTAAAATCATTGGAATGCATGCTCATCACACTCTTGAACCATCGGTTTGCAATGACTCTATCTCTACTAGTTCTCATTTACTTTTTGATAATAATGCTACTGCTAGTAGTTTGTTAGAGGATTCCTATTCTGTTCTATCTGATGAGTATGATAATATCATTGTCTTGCCTAATGAAGCTTCAAAAGATTTGTGCATTCGCATTGATAAGCTTGTAGGTTAGATCAATTCTTATGAGAAGCGCCATATCACTATTGATGAAGCAAACAAGAAGAAGGTTGACACATGGAAGAGTCATCTCAAGCACTCTAAGGAACAAAGTTCATCTAAGGAAGCCGCTCTCATTGTTGAGACGAGTATGAATGAATCTATCAATATTTTGGATACTAACACCACTTGTCTCATAGATTCTAGTAAGGTGAACTACAAGAATGGTGGCAAACATTGGGTTCTTGATAGTGGTTGCATTCAACACATGACCGGCAATCATAAGATGTTCACCACCATCAAGAAAGATGAGGATAAGGACAAAGTGACTTTTGGAGACAATTCTGAAGGAAGAATCAAGGGATTAGGCAAAATCGCTATCTCTAATGATTTGACCATTTCTAATGTCACGTTAGTGAAATACTTAAGCTTCAATCTACTCTCGGTTGCCCAATTGTGTGATCTTGGCTTCACATGCTTTTTCAACGACAAGGGTACTGAATTAATCAACAAGTCATCGGGCCTCATATTCAATGGCTTTCGGCACAACAATCTCTATATTGGTGGATTTCTCTTCAAGTGAAGTTGCGTCGCAAATTTGTTTTATTGCTAAGTCCTCCAAAGAATGGTTATGGAATAGGAGGCTTGTTTATATTGGAATGGATCAATTGAAGAAGGTCATCAAGAAAGGCTTAATTTTTAGAATTCAAGATGCCACTTTTGAGAAGGACAAGTTGTGTAGTGCATGTCAAGCGAGAAAACAAGTGACCAGTTTTTATCCTTGCAAGACCATAATATCAACATCAAGACCTCTAGAGCTTCTTCACATTGATTTCTTTTGACCAACAACTTACAAGAGTCTTGAGGGTAATCTCTATTGTATAGTGATTGTTGATGACTTCTCTCGGTATATATGAACCATCTTTCTAGAAGACAAAGCTCAAGCCATCACCAATTTCAAGAGATTTACTAAGAGAGATCAAAATGAATTTGAAGCTAAAATTAAGAAGGTTAGAAGGGATAATGGGACGGAGTTCAAAAACTCTATCATTGAAGAATATTGTGATGATCTTGGCATCAAACATGAGTTCTCGGCCACTCTACACACCAGAGCAAAGTGGTGCTGTGAAAAGGAAGAATCGGACTCTTATCACGCTTGCAAGAGCTATGTTGGATGAGTATAGAACTCTGGAGAGGTTTTGAGTTGAAGCTATCAACACGGCATGCTATACTTCAAACTGTGTTTATCTATATCGCCTCTTGAAGAATAACCCTTATGAGTTATTGGTGAGAAGAAAGTCAAATATGGGCTACTTCCAGGTCTTTGGATGTAAATGCTATATCTTCAAAAATAGGAAGAGGCTCGGTAAGTTTGATAAGAGGACCGACATTGGATTTCTTTTCGGGTATTCTGGTAACAATAAACTTTTCAATGCAACTACTAGATTTGTTGAGGAATCTTGTGACGTGCAATTTGATGAAACTAATGGTTCTCAAGAGAACAAAGAATCTTATAGTTGTGATGTAGATTATGATGAACCCTTGGAGAAGGCAATGCGAAAGATGCCCGTGGAGAAGTTCTACCAAGAGAAAATGACTCTTCTACACCGCCACTGGAAGACTCCATGACCCAACATGAGAATACTACATCGACAACTCAAGTGGAAGAATCATCAAGTATACAAGAACCAAGAGAGCCATCTCAAGTGCCTACTACTCCGAGAAATCAAAGATCGTCTAAATCACGTGGTATACTACCGTGTCCAACAATGACATCAAGAATTGAAGAAGATTGCAGCTCTCCGCTTCGACTACAAGACACTATCATCTCCAAAGAGCAAGCTATACAAAATGCTCAAAATGTCTCTCTGTCGCAAGCTTCACCACATCAGGAAGCTCCAAAGAGGCACAAACCCATTTCTCAAGATCACGAAAGTAACTTGATTATTAAGAGTCCCTCTCAAGGGTTAAAGACTAGGAGAAATCAATATAAGTCAAATTATACTAATGATACTAATGATGATAATGCGGCTAACATTGCTTGTGAGAATTTCTCTTTTGTCTTTGATAGAGCCCAAAAACATCGATGAGGCGGTGGAAGATCACAAATAGATGTTGGCTATGCAAGAGGAGCTCAACAACTTTGAGAGGAATCAAGTGTGAGAATTGGTGAAGAGGCCGAAGCACAAGAGCATCATTGGTGCTAAGTGGATCTTCAAGAACAAACAAGATGAGAACGAGAATGTCGTGAGAAACAAAGCAAGACTCGTGGCCAAGGGTTACTCTCAATTTAAGAGGGTGGACTTCGATGAGACATTTGCCCCCGTGGTTCGACTTGAACCAATTCGAACCTTGCTCATTTATGCTTCACATTTTAACTTCAAATTATATCAAATGAATGTGAATAGTGCACTTTTTAATGGCTATATTAATGAGCAGGTTTATGTTGAGCAACTACCCGGCTTCGAGGATCCCAAGCATTCCGGTCATGTCTTCGAGTTGAAGAAGGTGTTGTATGGACTCAAACAAGCACCAAGGGCATGGTATGAGCGGCTAAGAGATTTTTTCACCGACAAAGGTTTCAAGATAAGGAGTATGGACAACACTCTCTTTACTAAACATGTTAATGATAATCTATTTATTTGCCAAATATATGTGGATACTATTATCTTTGGTTCTACTAATGAAGCTTATAATGCTAAATTTTGTGAGCTAATGGCCAAAGAAGTTGAGATGTCTATGATAGGTGAGCTTTATTTGTTCCTCATTTTTCAAGTCAAGCAAATGAAAGATAGAACATTCATCTATCAAGAGAAGTACACAAGAGATCTTCTCAAGCGCTTCGGAATGAAGGATTCAAAGCCAATTAAGACTCTAATGGCCACACAAATGGTATTCTTGGCTCGGATGAGAGCGGTAAACTGGTTGATAAAAAGCTTTATCGATCTATTATTGGTTCTCTACTATATCTTACTGCCCCTCGTCTGGATATTATGTTTAGTGTATGCTTATGTGCTCGTTATCAAGCTAACCTTAAAGAATCTCATCTAAATGCTGTCAAAAAGATTCTTAGGTACCTCAAGTATACACCAACTATGGGTCTTTGGTATCTAAAAGATGGGGGCTTTGATCTTGTTGGCTACTCTGACTCGGACTTTGTCGGTTGCAAAGTGAGTAGAAAAAGCACCTGTGGTGGATGTCAATTTTTTGGGAGATCATTGGTTGCTTGGAGCTCTAAGAACCAAAATGCCATGGCTCTCTCAATGGTCGAAGCGGAATATATGACAGCCAGTGCTTGTTGTGCTCAACTCCTCTACATGAAGCAAACTCTCATGGACTATGAATTTGTATACAATCAAATTCCTCTATATTGTGATAGTGAGAGTGCAATCAATATGACTCTTCATAAAGGTGATCATGGGTGTGCTAAATATATTGAGGTCAAGCATCACTTCATAAAGGATCATGTTGCCAAGAAAGATATTGAGCTTATTAGTGTCAGGACATATGATCAATTGACCAACATTTTCACGAAGCCCCTTGATGAGAAGAACTTCAATAGGCTAAGAGGAGAGCTCAACATCTTGATCTTTTGGATTTCACTTGAGTAACCTATAAAGCTTAGCATTTTTTTGTATATATTTGTTTGCTTGTGTTTGCTTTGTTTTTGTTGTTCTTCTTGTTTTGTTAGACCGCCATCTAACCTGTTCAAGATAGCAATGATTATGGAGAGCTTGGAAAGAATGCTCGCGGGGTGTCCAATGCTAGGAGATGAGGATCATTTTGAGTACGCTTGCGAGGGGATTTTTAATGTGATGGGGGTATTTTTTTCTAGTCCTTCTTCATCATATGCATGCATCTTTTATTCTTGTTCTTACATTCATTTGCATTTCATGCATTGCGTCTAGTGTCTTGACGTCAAGCACAGGTCTAGGGTGAGTTACTCATAAGCAATATAAGTTGATTGCTCTTAGACTACTTGATAGAAATTGTGAGCTTCATGCTATTGAATCACGATCTTTTGAGCTATAAGGTTAAACCTACTTACGCGGCTCAAAGACTATAATTCATACATTCTCATATGCATCACTAATCTCCTTTTGTTGAGAGAAGATGAAGTTTCTTGGCTGATCATTTTGTAGGAAAGATACTAACTCGAGGGGGAGAAGAAATTTTGGAATCAAGAAGACGATCAAGACACAAGGAGATGACGAGGAAGAAATGAATCGAAGAGGTGAACCGTGAAGATCTGGTAATATTGTTTCATATCTCATTATGATTATTATTATTCTATTGTATTCTCCTCCTGATGTGAACGTGGTTCCCGATCTTCCGTCAGGTCGTGATAGCTCTCGATTTGGTGGAGATGCGAACACAATCGATCCTGCCTCAAATCAACACGATTCAAACCTCGCAATCACAGCGCCACTTCTCCTCTAGTTATCAACCGTGCGCACACGATTGACCTCGCCAAGAAGGCTAATTCCAGCCTGCGAATCGAAGAACATAAGCAAGAACAAGAAAGAACGCAACTCAATTGCGAAATCTGAATTCAATCACGAAGTTAGAAAACTAACAAACCGTCAAACGGCGAAACTGTTTGGAAACAGATGAAAACTAATCAAAAACCTGTCTCTAATGATAGTGGCAACTGATTATATAGAGTTTAGGACGATTTTAGGGGCAAACACTAATATTAATGGGCCCAAAAAAGATACACGGGCCAAAGGCCAAAAGATAGTGTTGCAGCACTCGGGGCAGTTTTTGGATGTCATCTTGTTTTAACAATTCTTGCTGATTCTAGATGAATTTTGAGATGTGACCAGTGCTGTTGAAAAGGTTATCTTATTAGCTTTCCAACCATATCTAAAACATTCAAAACGGATCTTGTATGCGACCTCGGCGTTCGTTTTAGTGCGGACTGCTCCTGGAACCCGAGGCAACTCGACTCCGAGTTGGATAGAATCTCCTCCGAGGTTCAACGTGCCTTGCTGATCTTGAACATCTTCAAGTCCTTCATGCTTCCCTTGACTATCTCCAAGGTTGCTAATCAAGATAAAATTATTAGATAGCAATCTATTCTCAAAAGAAGGAAGATATGTGTTTAGGAACATGCTCACCTCTAAATTCAATTGTCGTGTACGAGCTCTTGTGATTGGATTATCTATAGTAGATGGAGGAACATTGTGTGTATCCAATGATGAAATGTCTTCATCATCCTCCCCCTCTTGAATCGGAGTCGTCTTCGACTCAAGCTCATCTTCTTCTCCCATGTATGGCTTCAAATCTACAATGTTGAATGTAGGACTAACCTCGGACTCGAGAGGTAACTCGAGTTTATATGCATTATCGTTAATCTTCAAGTACCTTAAAAGGACCAGCAGCTTTAGGCATCAATTTAGATTTTCGTAGCTCCGAAAATCTATCTTTTCTCAAGTGCAACCAAAACAAATCACTCGGTACAAATATAACTTCTTGTCTACCTTTACTACCGGCAATTTTATACTTCTCATTCATCTTTTCAATATTTTGTTTAGTCGTTTTATGCATCTTGAGAATAAAATCGACACACACCTTAGCGTCATTATGAACTTTTTCGGTAGAAGACAAAGGCAAAAGATCAATCGGAGCACGAGGGTTAAAGCCATATACTACCTCAAATGGACTGACCTTAGTGGTTGAGTGGTCCGTCCGGTTGTTTGCAAACTCCACATGAGGTAAATATTCTTCCCACATCTTCAAGTCTTTCTTTAAAAGAGCACGTAGCATTGTAAACAATGTATGGTTCATGACCTCAGTTTGTCCATCGGTTTGTGGGTGACATGTAGTTGAAAATAGTAACTTTGTTCCCAACTTATTCCATAAAGTGCGTCAAAAGTGACTCAAGAATTTCACATCACGATCTGAAACAATAGTAGAAGGCATACCATGCAAATGAACAATTTTTTAAAGAATAGATCTGCAATATGCGTAGCATCATCGGTCTTATGACATGGTATAAAATATGCCATCTTAGAAAAATGATCTACTAACACAAAAATACTATCTCTCCCCCTCTTAGTCCTAGGTAATCCCAAAACGAAACCCATGGAAATATCGGCCCAAAGAATAGAAGAGATGAGAAGAGGCATGTACAGACCATGTGGGATTAGTCGTAACTTAGCTTTTTGACATGTAGTGCAGCGAGCGGTGAAGCGTTCAACATCGCGCCTCATCTTTGGCAAAAAACAAATGTGTGGCCAAAATATCTTTCGTCTTTTTGGCTCCAAAGTGTCTCATCAATCCTCCTACATACGCCTCCTGTAACAACAAAAGACGAACGGATCCAACTAGAACGCAAAAACGGTTGGCTTTATAAAGGAAGCCATCATTAAGCACACATTTGTTCCAAGTCTTATTTCACGCCAATGTAGAGCCACATCTTTAAAATCAGCATCTAACACATATTGTTGCTTATTGTTTTTAGTCCAAAAATCCGACAATCAAGTTGGGACAGCATAGCATATCGTCTAGACAAAGCATCGGCAATCACATTATCTCTCCCTTTCTTATGTTTGATGATGTAAGTAAAGGATTCAATAAATTCAATCCATTTAGCATGTCTACGGTTCAAGTTATTTTGGCTACGAATATGCTTAAGTGACTTATGATCGGAATGAATGACAAATACTTTAGGCCACAAATAATGTTGTCATGTTTCTAAGTATCGTATAAGAGCATACAATTCCTTATCATACGTGGAGTAATTAAGAGTAGGGCCATTCAACTTTTCACTAAAATAAGCAACGGGCTTACCTTCTTGCATCAACACACCATCAATACCAATTCCACTAGCATCACATTCAAGTTCGAAAGTCTTACCAAGATTTGAAAGTTGGAGCAGCGCTGCATGTGTAAGCTTGTCCTTTAAAGTGGCGAAGGACTCCTCTTGTGTGTGGCTCCAATGAAATGCAACGCCCTTATTTGTCAACTCATTCATTGGAGCGGATGGTGCTAAAATCTTAGACGAAGCGGCGATAAAATCCGGCAAGTCCAAGAAAACTCCGCACTTGTGAAACTGTTGTGGGCGTGGGCCAACTCTTGATCGCATTTATCTTGGCTTCATCAACTTCAATTCTCTGTGGAGTAACAACATAGCCAAGAAAAAAGACTCGATCTGTGCAAAAGGCGCACTTTTCAAGGTTAGCAAATAAACATGCATCTCTCAGAGCATCAAAAACAGCACGCAAGTGAGATAAATATTCGTTCATTGACTTGCTGTAAATCAAGATATCATCAAAATAAACTACCACAAATTTTCTAATGAAAGAACGTAAGACCTCGTTCATCAAACACATGAAAGTACTAGGTGCATTAGTCAATCCAAAAGGCATTACTAACCACTCATACAATCCAAACATAGTCTTAAAAGTAGTTTTCTATTCATCACCCAATTTCATTCTTATTTGGTAGTATCCACTTCGCAAGTCAATTTTAGATAAGACTATAAAACCACATAATTCATCAAGCATGTCATCTAACATAGGAATAGGATGACGATATCTAATGGTGATATTGTAAATGACTCTACAATCAACACATATTAGCCAAGAACCATCTTTCTTCGGAACTAAAAGAATAGGAATGGCACAAGGACTAAGGCTCTCACGTACATACCCACAGTCCAAAAAATCTTGAATTTGTCGCTGAATTCCTTAGTCTCCTCAGGGTTGGTTCTGTAGGCGACACGGTTTGGCAAGCTTGTTTTAAGAATCTAATCAATCTGGTGCTCAATCCCTCGAATGGGTGGCAGTCCTAGAGGTATCTCATGTGAAAAGACGTCATGATATTTCTGCAAAAGGTCAGGGCTATGCCCTACGGGCGCGCTCGCACGTCCCTATAGGATTATCTATCGATGATCGACGACCAAGCGAAGATTAAGCCCCCCAGCTGACCCTCCGGATCCCCGGAGGCTCGGGGGCTACACCCTACGGGCACGCTCGCGTGCCCTCTTAGGATCAACATTCGAAGACCAAAGATCAAGCAAGGATTAAACCTCCAACTGACCCTTCAGGTCACCCGAGAGCTCAAGGACTACGCCCTACGGGCACGCTCGCGTGCACCCTTAAGATCAGACATCAACGACCACCCAAGATCAGCCCCGCGCCGCCTCAACGGAGACTTGTAAACGGCGCAGGACTCAGGGCGCTACTGTCGGGATCATGTAATACAAAGACCCAGTCATGGGCTACGACCCATAGACCAATCTGCAGCTCACGAAAGAGTTCATCACATCAAGCCACTGAAGAACGTCCCAACCCCCAAAGGTCGGGACCGCAAGAGCGCGATAGCCTGACCACCGAAGGGTCGGAGACACGTGACGATAAGACTCAGCCAACCAACGGCTAAAAGCCTACACTCCCGCCTGACCCTCGGGGGTCGATCACCACTTTAACGGTCAACTTCTGACAAACACAGAGATTTCTGACAACGTACAGCAGTAGGTAAAGCAACCCTACCGGAGGTAAAGCATTCCAAAAGAAGGTAAAGCAATCAGACGATTGGTAATGTGTTCCGATGGGCGGTAAAGCGAAACAGAAAAGTGTCATTTGTCCCTTAGGACTGGACAAAGGACGATCGAAGGACACTGACAGCTTGCTCTGGTGCCAGAGGATCAACTTCGGCGACGACCGTGGCCCCACACGACAGAAGGCCAGTAGGTTTCATAGACACCAAGTTTGTAACCTCGATCTGACCTCTATATAAAAGGGTAGCGAAGGTCTTAGACAACAAGTAAACAAGTAAGCTAGGGTTTTGGCTCGAGCTAAGGCTCTTCCGCCATTGTACTCGTATTTTTGAGTTTATGTAATCCACCGATCTCTCTGGATATAAGGTGTTACGCCTCGCTAGAGGCTTGAACCAGTCTAACTCTCGAGTATTTTGTAAATTAGATCATCTTGAATACGAAGAGCGCACCGTTCCTTCCAATCAGGAATTTCAACAATTTTCAACCTAGAGTACCATAAAATCCTGAGTCCCACCTACTCCGTCTTCACGGACCCCACCGGTAAAAGGACTCGGGCGGACAGCCGCCGCAGCGGCGCTGGACCGATAGCCACCCGCTCCTCGCCTTACCCATACTTATCTGACACACGGGCTCTGCATTCAATGGTCCCCCGGCTCATTGTAAGGGTAAATCATACTAACGGGCACGTCATTGAGCCCCGCGCCTTGCGCGAGAAGAATGGAAGGTGGGGCCCGCTTCTGCCAACAGCGCCTACCAGCATGGAAGACCGCACCGCCGACCCTCCACCGTCCGTCCGTGCACCGTGCTCGCTGGCACGTGGGACCACGCTCGTGGGTCCGACCGGACAGCAGCACAATCAGAAGGCGCCAGTGGAGGAGCGCGTGGCGTCGGCACGAGAGAGGCGGTGGCGGCCGTGGGCCCCAGTAGCTTGCTCTGCCCTTTGCCAGCCCAGGTCGCCGCGTTCCCACCTCGCCTCGTCGTCCATCGTCCGTCGGCCGCAAGCGAACCGCCGCAGTATTGGGCGCGTTCTGGCCGTCGACACGCTATCGGACGGGCGAGGCTGGCGGAGCTGGACGCGTACGAAGGCAGCTGGTGGTGGGTCTCGCACGCTGGTTTCCGTTCCGTCGCCCCGCGCCCGGTGGCTGTTTATTCTCCGCTCGTACTACTACCGGGATTCTTCCACCGGTGGTCTCGCTACGGGCACACGGCGGCGAGTTGTGGCGCGCGCATTAGGCATCGGTGATCATTTGGCTGGTCAACATCGAATCCGTCACGGATCCTTGATCCTTCCCAGATGGCGACTCCTGCTGATGCACGCATTGCATCACGCGTGTTCTTTTTCTGTCTTCTGTTGTGGACGCCGTTAGAATAGACTCTCAATTACTACAGGTTTATTATGCTCATAACGGTGATACCGCCGTTGGTGATGTATGAACAATTACAATCTCAGATTAGATTAAATGGAGTGTTTGCAAGACAAGTTGTGCGCCTAATAGTATGATCTTTTGGAAGAAAATCATCTAATATATTTTTTTTTATGCTTTCCTCTAATAACACTCGAGGGAGGAATGAACTTCAAGTTCAAATCACGGTCATGCTTGATGATCGATTTGTGGTTTGTTTTTATGTGTGTG
The DNA here is from genome assembly GCA_001602315.1 of Zoysia pacifica. Classification (NCBI taxonomy): domain Eukaryota; kingdom Viridiplantae; phylum Streptophyta; class Magnoliopsida; order Poales; family Poaceae; genus Zoysia; species Zoysia pacifica. The sequence goes on along the minus strand of BCLH01000138.1, from coordinate 162,389 downwards.
CTAGGACACCATCCAATATTAATTTTCTTCTATAGAATTCTTTATGAATAGCTGCAGCACCCAGACCTGGACATAACTTGTGATGGCTGATGCACCACTACTAGTGCGAATTAGTGTGCAGCAAGAGGAAGGGATCAAGGGAGACAGTGAGGATAAAATACATGAAGATAATGTAATAGAATTGGAATAAGACCTATGCATATCTTAAATTATTTGTATTATAAACAATTGTATACCCCCTCCGGGTATAAAAAAGAAAGTCATTTTGCACAACCACATGGTCTACAAAACACAACTTTGACTCATATTTTTTGTAAAATATTTATGAAAAAGTGACATATGTGTACTTTTATGAAAATATTTTTCAAAACAAATCTAATCATATAATTTTTACATATTTAAACATAAAAACTAAAAATTAATTGTAATTTATATTCTCAATATTTGACTAAACCTTATCAAAAAGCAAAATGACTTTCTTATTGATATAATTAGCAAATTTAACTCCTCTATTGCAACCCGTTGGAGGAATGTCGGTTGGTATAATTAGTTATAGATAATGCTAATTTCTTCTTGGTACCTAGGACCAACGATATTAATCCCCTGGCTGCACAGGAATGGAATTTGCAACGGTACTATGTGATGTATTGGTAATCACCTTAGGAGCAGCACCTTGAAAGATAGAGAATGGAAAAAAAAATTGAATGACCAAATGTGCATGTCAAATTTTAGTAAGGAGGTATAGGTTTGCAAAGATGTTACACAAAGAGCAATATATATGCTTTCTTTATTTTGAGTAAACCATGCAAAGCAACATGCAACGCAAGCTTTGGTTTTTGCACAAGATTTAATACCGGCAATGTTCATGCTGTTTGATCTCACCAGAATTGGAAAACAAGATGTATTTCTAACATCATTAGCTCTTTCCCCTTGACCTATATCAGTTTCATATTAACAAAAATGCTCAATGTACCATTTACTCATTGTGTCCCATTTACTCGGTCTGAATCAATCTATGGTGGGTGCTCCCACATGTATAGGGTAGATCCAAAGCATGTGTTAAGGCCTGAATCATAGGGAGCGGCTCCCTGAGATGGGATCAAGGTTAATGAATTTTCTTGGCTCTTGCTTGAAGATGGTGCTTCTTAAAAAAAACTGTGAGGATACGTGGTCAATCATTCGCACATGATCAAATATGACTGTATATTGCAGCAAATTTTACAAATAGTTCCTTGCAAAAAAGACAGTAAAATATGAATTTGCACATAGTGAATCACACTGTAATTTAGTGCCTCAAAAACACTATTTTAGTGTCACTCTGGTTTTGCTGTTTGACAATACAATCAATGTATACTTGATTTGGTTTGTGCTCGTATTTTAATACCTACCACATACTATGATGTTTGTATTGTCAGAAGAAAAGAACAACGAACTCTCAGAAAGAAATGAAAAACATGTTTCATATCACTATAGGCATTTCACTTAGTCTTAGTCAAGGCTGAGAAAAAATAAAAAAAGAAAAATATAGCAGGGCCTGACATCACCACCACATCATCCAAGATAAACCGACACCACATTGTTTGATATCACTATATGCATTGTGGCAGATTTAAACATGGGAAAATTGCATAAACTACATCTTTAACTGTTTAATACCTCAGTGACTACTTTTAAATTTGAGTCTAAGTTTTGTTCCAAATGGAGAAAAAACGCTCTAGATTTTTTTTTTACAATGTACCATAATTGTAGCCTCGCCATTTACAGCCACTGTTTTACATGTTCAATGTTACATGCAGCTTTTTCTTTGTATTTCTGATTTTTAAAAAAAGCCAATGAGGTATATATATATATATATATGCTTGGATCAACAACGACATTGCAGTTCATCCTTCCCTGTAGCATGGTGACAATGGATATTTGTGATCGAGACTGTAGTTCATTTTATCCCACTAACAATATAAAGGTAGATGAGAGAGTTTATTTTATAAAGTTTTGAGCCAACTGAAAAAAATAACATCCCTAGAAGTACCTAAACTTTTCGCAAAAAAATAGGTTATGCACATCAACTCTACCATGACCATAGCATCTACTTGCATTGCGGCTAGTTGGAAATTGCTAAGCAGATACTACCTCTGTTTCAAAATATAAGCATTTCTAGTTTTGGATAAGGTCAAATTCTTTTAACTTTTACTTAATAATATCTAAAAAAGTACATAATTTTTAATATAAAAAATATTTTTTGTGAAAATTTTTCTCATAATAAATTAAACAATATAATTATTATATAATAAAAACATTATTAATTATACATCATTAGTGGTCAAAATGATAAAGTTTGACTTCGACTAAACCTAAAAATACTTATATTTTGGAACGGAGGGAGTATTTTTACGGATAATTGCATCAGTGACTTAAGTTAACAAGCTAATTGTATGTTTAGCCCTAGTTTTTAGGTTTTGCATGTTTGACCCTGATTTGAAGCTGCAGTTTGACCCTAATTTCTAACACCGTTAGCAGCAAGATTTTTTAATGATTTGAAAAAAATAAAAAATCAATAGATAATGAAGATCATGGGAAAAGGACAGAACTACTTTTGCTGTTGAAATTTTAAAAGATAAAGTATATTCGAAATGCTTTCAAAACATTCAAATTTTTACTTAAATTACATTCAAAATACATTTAATTATTGTTGAATTTTTTATATGCTTTAGATTTTTTTTCTCTATACAAAGCAGATTAATTGTGCAAAACAAATAAAAAATAAGATCAATAGTGGAAGGGCAAAGATGTCTTTTTTTTACATAAAACTTAACACCGTCAGGTAGAGATAACGGAGTAGAGTCAATCTCATTGTTCGTTTTAAAAAAATAAAGATCAAATGTGCAAACTAAAAAATAAGGTCAAATATATAATTAGCTTTTCAAACAGAGCCCACACAAATAGCTCTATGTTTTAACACTGATGCGGCTTTCTAGTACTTTTTGATGCAATAAACTTCTGCTCTCGTTAGGTTAATCAAGTGTACGTGCTCTCTAGTTCACACCCAGTTTTAATACCTGAAACGTTTCATGCAAGGATTTCGCATTTAGAAACAACAACGTGGTAGGAGACTGAGTATGTCTCTAACAGCACCCCACCTATTCCTAATTTTCCTTTAGCCACGCATGGCGGAGACTTGTTAAGACCTCCTTTGAACGCGGGATGCAATACTTTAGTGTTCATGATAAAGCAGACACACATTATCTTACAGTACATACTTTCTTTAGTTTTATAATATTAACATCGTTGACTTCTAATATCAAGTTTGACTATTCATTTTATTCAAAAAGTATGAACAATAATATGTTTTGTTATAATATATTTTATTATTAGTGATATTTAAAACATAGACAATACTTTTAAATATTTGAACACAAATAAGACGAACGTTCAAAGTTAATGTTAGAATCAACAATGTGAATATTTTAAAACCAAACAGGTACATTGCAACAAATATGGACAATGCTAAGCATAGGTTTCAACACCATAATTAATGACACTTTATTAATGTCAGTTTCTAATCCAAACAAACTCTTGTTTTCTTCTCTAACAATACCATCAATGTAGCTTCTGGTTTTCATCCACCGTTTAATAATACGTGCAACACTATATGCAGTCGGTTCTATCATTAGCTATATTCGAGGCTAGAAAGAAAATAGAAAAATAATCATAAAGATTGCCGCAAACAGCAAATATGACAGTTCACATCCAGCGATATCACTGCATCGCATCACTATTGACATCGACAAAACCTACATTCAAACACCCTGGTGCACATGTGTCAGAGTGCAAAGTGATTTTTCACTTTGTTAATAGTACTTAGAGAAGTAAAAATCACCTACAAACTAATCGAACCATGCCGTCGCGCCCTATCTTGCCATCGATGCTAACAAAGCCGTGGTGGCACGCGCACGCGGCACGGTGCAAGAAAGGTGCTCTCTGGGTAACTTAGCGGGGTGCGCGTAGGAGCGAACAATGTTGACTGGGTGGGTGGGGTGCTGCTTCGGTAGTTGGCGCATGGGGAGCGTGGTGGAAAGAGGAGCGGGAGACGGGGAGAGCGCGAGAGCGAGGGAAGAGGGAACAAAACGACTGGCTGTCCGAACGGGGACGCTTGGTTCCTCTCATTCCCCTTCCGCTTCCCCCTCTCTCTCGCTCCTCTTCACTCCCGCTCTCTCCTCTCTCTTTGCGCGCGCGCGTGACAACTCCACGGGCGCCGCGGGAGCTCGCACCGACAACTGATCGCCGGTTGGTGGTGATCTGATGACCGCGCGGCAGTGATGGCGGCGCTGTCCGCCGGAGCAGGGGCCGGGGGCGGCGGCGGGGAGGGCTCCTCCTCGGCCGCAGCTGCCTCCGCAACGATCGAGACCCACGGGGTTCACGAAGGTGAGCACAATCTTTCTTGTCCATCTGTTCTGGTGCATGCTCCAGGAACTTGAAGTGTTTGCTCTACGCGCATGCTGCGTGGCGGTAGGCTTCCGTTGGGATTTGGCCCACGCTGTTGCTGTGTGCGGGGAGCTGCGCTTTGCGCCCTCGATGTTAGGGTCCCATATCGCCTGCACTAGCGTGGGGCAGAGGAATCAGGCAATGCTGAGTCCGCCGCGGTGTCGGTCGCGCACACAGTTTGGGGGAGTTTCGGGTGATTTCGTGGCGCCATGGTGGTGGTGCTCGAGGTTCGAACACTCTTTCGAGGCCCCGTATGGGAGCATATTCACCGATTAAGCAACAATTCGTTGAAAGTGTATGCGTTTGAATGCCCTGTAGATCGAAGAAATTTCTCCCTTCTTGTTTTGACACTGCGTCGGGTCTCACAGGTGAGGCATCTGAGCTCAATTGATACGTCCATGCCTGCAGGATGTCTTTGAGTGAGTTAGTCTGGCAATGCCGATATATTTGGTGGAAGCGTACTGCCAATTTTCCTTTTTAATAATGTTGTCATTCTTTTTGGTGGTGGGGAGTGGGGTGTGATCGGTGGTAACTAGTATGTAGTGATTTCGGTGGTTAGTAGTGAAGAAAAGCATGCGATTGGAAAATGTCAGACTTTTTTTCCTCAAAAGATGGGGACGTTGTCATAGTGGAATTGCTTGGTTTGGGAAAAGGCACAGATGAAGACGTGTTCAATTGGTGACAGTTTCTATTTAGCACAGGAGGTCCTGCTGAGATTGTGCTGTAAGATTTGAGTAAAATATGGTATTGGGGAATAAGGCATCTTTCTTATTTTCTAGATGGTCTGATAGTAGGATGGAGATATATTTTGCGTAGGTCCCAATATTGGCAAGGAACCAGAGTTGGTTTTAGTCAAAAAGTCTGGCTGTATGTTTGTGGAGGGCAGTCACAGGGGTCAGTTCTGAGCTATTTGGGGACTGGGGTTTCTTTTGTTTCACTTTTGCAATGCGGACATATCTTCCATGGAGATAGTCATTTCTGTATGTTCCTGTATCTTTTTTGTTAGGTTGATCTCTTAGAAGTAAAAATAAATCATGATATGTTGTTTTTAGTGAGGAATATAAAGTTTTGTGGGGGATGGGATTATCTATTTCGTGAGATTATTTGGTTTGGAAGAATTATGGATGAAACGACCTACAGAAGACCTCCCTGGAGTTATTGCACTAAATAACTAGGTTGGTTAACTGGTTTCTAGTGTTACTGAATTTGTGCTTTGAGGATCAAGAGCGGCTGGTCAATAACTGGCAAACATGATGATTTGATTTACTTTCCTGAATAGGGAGACTGGAATAATTGCTTGCAGCCTGATCTCTTTACTATTTGTAGTTAAGTCCATTCTTTTGCCTGCCCTTGTATCGTGTTTGCACAACCCAATGAACAGAGATATACTCCCTCCGTCCAGTTTTCATCAGCGCTTCACCCATTGATGCAGAGATCAAGAAAAGATAGTACAGCTTGTAACTCCAGTCCCATCCGGCTGCTAGCTTTCCGTTTCCTCATTGGATTTCGTGCTAATTACTACTGCCGCCGCCAGCCAGCCAACCACATCGTTGCTGCTAATCTGCGAACGAAGATGCAACAATCAGGCGCACGCCTCGAGGTTTCTAACAGGAATACGCGCATCAATCGCAGACAAAACGTCTGAGCTAATACGCATATGAAAAGTAGACAGAGGGAGTACATCTGACTCCAATCTGACCACAGCATCGGTTGGATGCACACGCACCACTTGGTTTATGGCCAGATAATGGCAATCAATGCAGTCAGGCTTGATTGCGTGACTACAATCAATCATATACACATCAATTCACCAACCCAAACGCAGATTGTTTAGAGTGGGATTGGTAATCTTTTTGTTATTGTTGATGGTGTGATTCATGACTTTCGAAAGAATATATTAGAGTTGATTTAATGTTTATGGATGTAGTAATCATCCTTTATTATTGAGTGTTATCCTTGCAGCAATCATGAACTGGCAGTTTCAAATTCAAATTAGTTTTTAGCACAGTTTCAATGTGTCCACAAACTGATGGAAATCGGTTTGCCTTTTGTATTTGGTAACATGTAACAGAAAGAACTGAAGACCTTTTTCTATGGAATGTATAAAATTTTATCTGTTTTAGTGGAATGTACCAAATTTTATTCTTTTTTATTGCCTTCCTGTTGTTTGGGTCATATTTATGGGCACGCGGTTCTTTTTATTCATCCCATCGCTACCGGAGATATAATTCCTGATCTAATGCCTTGGAGGGCGATGAAGGCTTCACCACCAATTTCCAGGGCTGGCTTCTCTGCTACGGATGAGAGCTCTGTTTCAGCAGCGGCAATTGCTTTCACTGTCGCAACTTCCGTCATCGGGCCTTCATAAGGCTGATGAAGGTGCACTGTTTATCTTGGGTCTGTGGGTTTGTTTATGGTCATTGTGGAACTGGCATTGTGATTTCATTTAAGGAAATGGTTCCAATTATTGGGATCAGAATCCTTGAAGCTGTAGTGTTTGTTGCATGCTATATATCAGTTGTTGGTGCTGCTGAGGTTAGATTCTTCTAAATACTGATGGAGCTATGATATATGCGAACAGCATGTAGCATGGTGGTGTATCCTCCAGTTAGAAGGCTGTCAAGAAAAGGTCACTAATGGTCATACGCGATGGGATCCTTGGCAATTGGCCTTTGTGACTTTTCTTAGCCCCACTTTATGGACTGCTTCTTAGTGCAATACCTCAGGGGTGGTCTTTTTTTATTATTGTTGTAGTTATTGATTTGGGTGCACAAAGTTGAGGACATTAATATTTTTTTCACGCCACAATATCACCTTGGTTAGCTTTATTTCATTAGATGCACTCATGTGAATCTTGAATGGGCTAAATTTAAGCTTTTTTATACTTTTAAGCGAGAGCCTGTCATGTGAACCCTGAGCTTGATAAAAAATTATGCATAATAGTGAGTGGCTAATTAGTTTTGATGAATGCATGGGGGTAGCATTCTGCTAAAATCTTGGTGCATCTTCTCTGTTGTATGGCCACTTGTGATTTGAGGTTCTGGAGAATCATGATTTTGATTGAAAAAAATGAAGTTTTTAACTGTTCTTTCTGACTTCTTGTTGGGAATTAGGTTTACGTTTCTTATTTATGGGTCTAACATCTAGTTCATTGTCACTTATAATTACTCCATCGAGGTTTCTTGTTATTAATCTGCTTTAGCATTTGCCCCAAAGAGATATTCTTCATGAACTGGTTTGTTTTGTGTTATTTTTTCAAATGCGTAGGAGATCTACACATCATTTCATTAAGGAGAAGAGAGACAAAGTACAAAAAAAAAGGGGGGGGGGGGGTGTTAAAGCCCCCTCCCCCACACACATACGTAAAATCCAACACACACAAGACAAGCATCTGGGCATACCAGATGCGCCACACCTCTAGACACTAAGGTGTAGGTAACGACCGGGAGAACTCCTGTAAACGTGACGCTCCCGCCTGGCACCAAAGGTCAACTTCTTGCTTGACTTGCTGCAGTGCTGCTGTCACAAAATAATGCCAATGCATCCAGAGAACCATTTTCCTGTCTTCTTGAAACTGCCCTTCAGTTTTGAATATGATAGCTTCCATATGTGTAATCACGCTGAGGCACCCTGAGAACTGGATTTTAATCGTCTAGACTATTTGATCCGTTCTTGGTGATTTTATTTTATTTGTCTTTTCTCTGAGGGATTTTTGTGATAAATTGACTGTTGTTTTCACAGGGAAACGTAAGCTAGCCTTTAGGCTTATCTTATTTTCTGGCACTAGTTCCTAGTACATGGCTCACTGTCAATAATTATTCTTGAATTTGTTTTAATGATGAATTAAATGTTACATATGGCATGCAGTAACTGGATGCTTCTGTCTCCTTTGTGGCAATCATCTGAGTGTCTTAAGTAGTCATTTTTATATGCTGCATTTTTTCAATTGATGATTGCTAACATCGTCATAATTCAGTTGCAGAGGCCATGTGGCAGATGAATTTAGGAGAAGCCGCAGAATCTGGGCCATACCCAGAGCGTGTTGGAGAGCCAGATTGTAGTTATTACATGAGGACTGGCCTCTGCAGGTTTGGGATGACCTGTAAATTTAACCATCCACTAGACAGAAAGCTGGTAATGTCAATCCATTCCGTTGCCCTTCTTTCAGGCATTAGAGTATATTTTCTCGGTGATGTTTTTTGGGTGTGCCTTAGTTACCTACTTTCATAAAGTATTATCGTTTTTGTGGTATTAAAATGGGTTCTTAATTGAAGTTGCTTTCTTGCCCACCAGCATTATTGATTCTAGAATCTCCAGCAGGAAAATTTGGTCATAGCATTTGCTAGACAGGTTGACTTATATATGTTTTACTACTTTCTTTTTGAAATTTGTGTGGCATGTTCTCGCGGGTTCACTTGTGCGGACTAATCATATACTGAGAGTAAAGAAAATAGTGATATAGTAGTTGAGCTTCTTTGTTGCAGGTATCTTTTACACTATAAGCTAAAATTCTAGAACTCTTTAGTTTTTTTTCAGAACTCGCCTTCGTTCTACTTCTCATAAGTTCATTATCAAACTTGTTGTGAGTAATGGTATTGGTTATTTAATTTATTAGGCTGTCGCTGCTGCTAGAATGAAGGGAGAATATCCTCAAAGAACAAGCCAGCCAGAGTGTCAAGTGAGATTCCTTGCTGATAGTATCCCCGTCAGTTTGTTTCTTAATACAATGGCAAATATGACTGTTGATTCATTTCTTCCCAGGCCTGATGCTTAGAAAGGTCTTCCTATTGCCATGAATTGTTATTTGATATTTTGTTACTGACAAATCACTATTTGGACCTGTTTTAAACACACTTAATGAATAATCTTCTTGATGTTGCTGTGCTTCAAACATTGTTTGGGAGCATTCTGACAGATAAGGTTGTAAACTAGTCACTATGAGGTTACCATCCAAACATCTCTAGTTCAAAAAATGAACTAGCTTTTCAAAAGTGAAGGGGATTTTGAAACTTAGTTCATATTTTGAACTAAAGAGGTTCAGAGGGTAGCCTTAGCTGGGGTCCCTTTTCAGCCCCATAAATAAATAACGATATAAGGCTGAAATCCATGTTTATTGTTTTGTCTAGTTTTGAGTTGGGAAAATTGAGCTTGATGCCTGCTAGCATTGAGTTGTTCCCTCTGTTTTGTGATTGTGGTTGAAGAGACTCTGATTACTTTTCTTTTCTGTTCATTTGTCATTCTGTTTTTGTCCATGCAGTTAGATGGGCTCATGAAACATTCTCTTGATTGATATGCAGAAACTTCACATTGTACATCATAAGTTAGATGAGAAACTTTTTTGTTGTAGCAACATATTAGTTTTATACTGTTATGGTGGGCTAGGTGTACCAGCGGCGCCGCCGTGGATAAGGCGGCGCGCGACTGGATAAGGGGATTAGCCGCGCCTCCCCTTCTTTTTAGGATCATTTGTTTAGTTTGAATCCGAATCCTTAGATTACTGGATCGGATAGTTAAAGTTAGTTCTAAAGTTGTTAGGGTTTGAGGCTATAAAAGCCTATGCTAAGCTATGAATAAAATCCATCCGGAGATTGAGTAATCTCCTCGGGTCACCCTGTCCCTCTTCCCTTGTGCGGGCACAGGGAGGCACCGGCCAGAACGGCGCCTCCAACTCGCCCTCGTCGGGAGCTACAGCCTCGGCCTGCCACTTTCAAGTATAACCTCCGAAGGAACCCACTTTTCAACAATCTGGTATCAGCCATGTCCGGGTCTGATCCTGCCGCCGTTCCCACCATCGCAGCTGGTGTCGCCACAACCACCGCCGCCGTCGTCGTCGCCCCACAACCAGCTGACGCCACCACTTCGGCCCTGGAATCCTTGGCCACTTCCGTCGCCGGACTCCAGCGCATGATGGGCGAGATCGCTACTCGCCTATCAGAGGGGGACAACCGCCGAACGTCAGAGCCATCCCGGACCATCCTGCCCTACGGGATGCCGTCGTCTTCAACGTCTCCGTCCATCATCGTTCACACCTCTACAAGGCTGCTGCAGCAGCCAAGGACCTCGACGGGGCCGGTTCCCATCACCCAGATCCAGTTTCCCCCGTCACTGTTTCCGATCCCAGGAACCGTCGCTCAACCCACCGCCCAGAGGGTTCCTGCGGGGCTGCCTAAGGGCGCCGAGGCGCCCCACTTTCACAAACTCTCTTTCCCCATCTATGATGGGAAGGAGGATCCGCTCGGGTGGCTGCATCGTTGCGACCAGTTCTTTTGGACGCAGCAGACACAGGAGTCCGACAAAGTGTGGCTAGCCTCCTTTCACATGACTGGTGTCGCACAGCAATGGTACTACATGCTGGAACGCGACGCCATTGAGGGTGGTACAGGCGCCCCCGATTGGGAAACCTTCAAGAAGCTGGCGATTCGGCCCCGTACTCTCGACCAACTACTTGGTCGAGCTTGCACGCGTACACTTCTGGGCCGGCGTGGAGAAATACATGCAGGACTTCCAGGCACGCATGGCGCACGTGTGGCGTTTCACACTGACACAGCAGGTGCAGCTGTTCACGGGGGGACTTTCGGATCACATCCGCATTGATGTCGAGCTCCATGAACCCCAGGACCTGCAGCGTGCCATGACCTTGGCTTGATGCATTCGAGCGTCGCAACGCAACATGACTTATGCTTGGACCAATGATAGGACATCGACCACAGCGTCAAGCGGTGCGATCCAGCCCGGTGCAGCCAACCCCGGCGTCGACCGCACCATCACAGGCGGCAGCGCTGGCCGCGCCAGTGTCGGCACCGTCCAAGCAGTTCAGGCGGCTATCTCCACCCAAGCTGACTGAACATCGACGGCAGGGCCTATGCTACAACTGCGACGAGCAGTACGTGCACGGCCACAAGTGCCAGCGGCTCTTCTACATCGAGGTCACCGACGGGGAGACTGACGACACGGAGGACACAACAGAGGATGGTTCACCGGAGACTCCGGTCATCTCCCTCCAAGCCATCGCTGGCATTTGCACGGGGGACACGATGCAATCGCACATGGCCCTCGGCGGACAAGACTTCACCGCCCTCCTGGACTCTGGGTCCACGCACAACTTCGCCAACACCAAAGTGGCGGGATCTCTGGGCCTCTAGTTTGGACCATGCACGGGAACCCGGGTCACGGTCGCGAATGGTGACCGAGTGGCGTGCACGGGCTTAGCACGCAACCAGGAGACCACGATCGGCAACGAGTGCTTCGCCGTCGACTGCTACTCGATTCCGTTAGACACATATGATATGGTCCTCAGCGTCACGTTCCTCGGCACATTGGGGCCCATCTTGTGAGACTTCGACAACCGGTGCATGACATTCTGGTGGGGATCCCAGTGCGTCTTCTGGCACGGCATCGGCTCGCCCAAGTCGGCGGCCAAAGCACCGGCCGCCCTATACTTGGTTCGAGGAGCCGAACCGGCCATGTTGGATCACCTCCTCCAGTCTTTCGACGACATCTTCGACACGCCAACCAGACTGCCACCCACAAGACTATGCGACCACCGCATTCATCTCCAGCCCAATACGGCGCCCGTGGCAGTCCAGCTGTAGCGCTACCCCCCAGCTCCAAAAGGACGAGCTGGAATCCCAGTGAGCGGCCATGCTGCCGCAGAGGATTATCCCATACAGTACCTCGGCATTCTCGGCTCCTGTGCTGCTTGTCAAAAAGCACGATGGGTCATGGTGCTTCTGCGTCGACTACCACGCCCTGAATGAGCGCACCGTGAAGGACAAATTTCCTATACTGGTGGTCGACGAGATTTTAGACAACCTGTGCGGCGCTTGCTTCTTCACCAAGCTTGACCTGCGCTCGGGGTACCACCAGGTGCGCGTGCAGCCAGATGACATCGAGAAGACAGCCTTCCGCACTGTTGACGCCGAAATCGGGTCCGGGCCAACACACCGCTCGCATGTCTGTGTGCGGGAACGCTGGCGTTTCTTCAATGTCAGGTTTGGGCAGCACCTAGACAACCTCGCCTCGGGAGGGACCCCGTCGGAGGAGGATCGTCTTAGGGGTGATCTGGGCTCGATTAGGTTAGCCGGATTGTCTTCGGTCATCGCCGAGACGAAGGAATAATAACATGGGGGTCGAGTGAGGGGATTATGGTTTGGAGAGAAGAAAAAACATAAGGCAAATGATAGGTTCAATTGGGATAATTCTCAACCGGTCATAGGCCTCTGTTTTATAGAGATGAGATGGTTTTATCCTGCAAGGCAACGGATCTCTCGAGTTAGAAAAGAAATGGGAATTAATCTGCTGAAAACCTTCCTAAATCAACACTACCGGACTGTCTGGTAAAATGCTGGATACTCCGATGACCGAAGTCTCTGGTAAAATATCGGAGTATCCATTGTATAAATCCGAGAACCTGAGAGGGTTCATTAGACAATCCGGCATTGTGCCGGACACTGGTGGTTTCATGCCCCAACTCGAGACGGCATGTCGGATACTCCGGTGTGATGCCGAACACTCTGGTGGGTTAAGTGCCCTGATCCGAGAGGGCCTACCGGACACTTCAGCACTATACCAGACATTCCAGTGGGCCAGACGTCCCAAACCAGAGAGGGCTTGCTGGACACTCCGGTGGCTCTGATTTTTGGGTGTCAACATATACCCTCTGTTTTTTGGTAAAGTTTCTGCACTATAAAACACTTTAAGCACCCAAAAATCTCAAAGGGTGATGGTCCTCGCGACTCATCGACCATCATATCATTTTTTTGCAACGATACTTCATATAAGCCGTTATCTTCTCTTATGATTCTTGTCATACATTTGGATGATACTTGAAATGGTACTTTTTCAAGTATCGACCATTAAGAGCCCTAGGTAACGACTCTACTCAGATATCTTTCAATATGTATGCATTCCTGGCAATGACTTTTATCATTTTATGTGGTCCTTCCCAACTAGGAGACCATTTTCCGAACTTATTGCTTCTTAAGCTTACGGGTAAAATAGTTTTTCACACTAATTCGTCCATTTGAAAAGTTTTAACTTTCACCTTCTTGTTGTAAGCTCTAACAACTCTTGCCTTATCTTTCTAAATTTCCTTTAAGGTATTCAATCGCTTATCGGTGATCTCATCAACATTGTCTAGCATTAAATTTCTATACTTATCGGTGGATAAGTTATTTTGTTTAGCTAATCTTAGAGCTTCTAGATTTACTTCGACTGGTAAAACTGCCTCTTGCCCATGTATAAGTTTATAAGGTGTTACTTTAGTTGCCCCGTGTCTAGATATCCGATGAGCCCACAAAGTCTCTAATAAGACTTCGTGCCACCTCTTGGGATGGTGCTCTATTTTTTTCTTAATGAGTTTAATCAATGTTTTGTTACTAAACTCGGTTGACCATTAGCCTGAGTATAATATAGGGATGAATTGAGTATCTTAATCTCGTAAGATTCGATAAATTCTTTAACATGACCGGACGTAAAGGAAGTACTTTGGTCTGTAGTTAAAGTTTGTGGTATGTCAAACTTATGAATAATATGCTCGGTAAGGAACTCAATTACCTCTTTGTGTGTCATGTTCTTTAGAGTCATCGCTTCAGTCTATTTGGTGAAGTAATCCGTCGCTACTAACACGAAACGGTGCTCCTTCAAATATGAAGGATGTACTTGCCCTATAAAGTCTAATTCTCATCCTCGAAATAGCCATGGCTTTATAATAGGGTTCATCATTACAGTGGGTGTCAACTGAATATTGTCAAACCTTTGACACTCATCGCATCTTTTTTAGCAATGATAGCAATCGGCAATCATGGTTGGTCAATAGAACCCAGTCCTTCTTAACAACCATTTCATTTTCCGAGCTGATTGATGCGTACCACAAATGTCTTCGTGAAGCTCCCCCATAGCCACTTTGGCCTTATCGTCACCCAAACATTTTAAGAGCAGATCGTCTTCTGTTTGGCGGTATAAGTCACTATCAATCAAAGTATACTTGAAAGCTACATACCGAACTTTTATATCCACACTTAAGGTTGGACTACAAAGGTATGAAATTTTGGGTGACCTCCAATCAAGAGATCCGACACTATCACAGTTTGACGTGTTAGTATCCAAATAGTCTAGTTTTAACGCCTCAAGCATCGGTCTCTTAGTGACTAAAAATTTACCTCTACTAACATTGTAACCTGATGCTTGCTGCGTCAACTCATTAGCTTTACAGTTTTCAAGCTTAGGCACATGATGTATATTGAACTCATCCATCCCTTTAATGATGCATAGGCATTTGTCCAAAATAGCATTAAACGATCTGTCTAAGCATTGAAATTTTTTCGCGACTTGTTGCACTGCTAAAAATGAATCGTCAAAAGCCTCTACATGCTTAACCCACATGGATTCTAACATCTTCAAATCTAATAATAATGCTTCATATTTAGCTTGGTTATTTGTGTAATCATACTCTAATCGGTTTGAGAATTCAAAATGTACATCATGAAAACTAACACTATACCAACACCTTGACCTTATTTACAAACCGATCTATCAAAATACAACTTCGAAAGGGTAAATGTAACATAACCAACATCTAGATCATGCTTCAAATCAATTCAATGTTCAACAATAAAATTAGCAACAATTTGACCTTTCATAGATTTAAACGATTCATAAGCCAAATCATATTCAATCAATGCATAAGCTAATTTACCAAGCCTACCACTAGAAATCGGCCTATGCAATATATGTTTAATCACATCTGTTTTACAAGCAACGGTACGGTAAGGAGGCCTTGATTTTTGGGTATCAAAACGCACTCACCACGGACACTTTGAGTTCTTGGTGATGCCGTACAGCCTCAAATGCTTCGACGATGTTCCAAAGCCTCATGAATGGCGTGCTGCGCCCATTCCTCCGTAAGTTTGTCTTGGTGTTCTTCGATGACATCCTGATTTACAGCTCGTCCTGGTCGGAGCCCCTGCAACACATTCGGGCCGTTTTCACCGCCTTGCGCGAGCACAAGCTGCGCATCAAGCGCTCCAAGTGCTCCTTCACCACAGCTACTGTGGCGTACCTTGGCCACATTATCTCAGAGTCAGGCGTCGCCATTGGAAGGCGATAAGGTGGAGGCGGTGGTGTCCAGGCCACAGCCTAAGTCCACACGTGGCTTCCGCGGATTTCTCGGTTTGGCAGGATACTATCGTCAATTCATTCACAACTTCAGCACCATTGCAGCCCCTCTCACCCAGCTGCTTCAAAAGGATGGCTTTACGTGGTCCCCAGCAGCCACAGAGGCTTTCCTCGCCTTTAAACAGGTGCTAGCAGCAGCACCAGTCCTCCAACTGCCGGATTTCACGAAGCCGTTCATCCAGGACTGCGATGCCTCGAGCATTGGGTTCGGAGCCGTCCTGCACCAAGGGGAGGGCGCGCTGTCCTTCTTCAACCGCCAGTTCGCACCGCGCCACCTGAAGATCGCGGTATATGAACGCGAATTGATCAGTCTGGTACAGGCCGTTCGTCATTGGCGGCCGTACTTGTGGGGGCGCCGGTTCGTCATTCGCACGGACCACTACGCTTTGAAGTTCATGCTGGATCAGCGCCTCTCGACAGTACCACAGCACCAATGGATCAGTAAGCTTTTTGGATTTGATTTTGCAGTCAAATTCTGCCCCCGACGCTTGAACACGGTGGCAGATGCACTTTCTCGCCGGGAGGAGGACCAGGCCGAGTACCTCGCTGTTCTGTCCGGTCCCTCATTCCAACTCTTCGACGACCTCCGTCGTGAGTTGCAGGAAGACACGGAGCTCCGGGCGTTCCCGGACAACGTGGTGGTGGATAGAGGCGCCATGGCGCGTCCAGGATGCCTTGTCCTTCACGGCTCCCGGGTGTACATTTCAGCAACATTTCGATGGCTCCCAGAGGTCCTCTAGATCGCACACCGCCGGTCATGAAGGAATACAGAAGACACTGCAGCGGCTACGTGCAGATTTCTTCCTCAAGCGGGACCGCGCCCAGGTACGGGAGTTCGTCCGCTCGTGCACCACGTGCCAGCGGAACAAGACGGAGGCACTGCAACCTACAGGGCTGCTGCAGCCCCTTGAGGTGCCGTCCCAAGTGTGGGCCGACATCTCACTTGACTTCATTGAGGGGCTGCCCCGCGTCCATGGCAAAAGTGTCATCTTGACCGTCGTGGACCGCTTCTCCAAGTACGCCCAGTTCACCCTGGGGCACCCCTATACAGCCACGACGGTGGTGCGAGCCTTCTTCAACGACATTGTACGCTTCACGGTTTTCCCACTTCCATTGTCAATGACCGAGACCCGGTCTTCACTGGCAATATTTGGCATGATCTGTTCAAGTTGGCTGGGGTTGAACTCCGCATGAGCACCGCCTTCCACCCCCAGACTGATGGACAGTCCGAGGCTGTCAACAAGACAATTGCAATGTATTTACGTTGCATCACAGGAGATCGGCCGCGCGCGTGGGTTGATTGGCTCCCATGGGCGGAGTATTGCTACAACACGTCCTACCACTCAGCTCTCCGTATGACTCCGTTTCAGGTGGTTTATGGAAGGCCGCCACCAGCACTACCGCCGCCAGCACTACTTCCATATACCGCTGGCTTCACTCGGACCGATACAGTCGACTCACTACTTCAAGACCGCGACGCCTTCCTTGCGGAGGTCCGAGAACACTTTCTCCAAGCCCAGGAATACGCCAAGCGAACCTATGACAGCCAACATAGGCCGTTGGTTTTTGAGGTCAATGACTGGGTGTGGCTTTGCCTTCTCCACCGACTGGCTCAGTATCTGGTTCCCGAGACACGCTCTAAGCTGAGCCCCCGGTTCGTGGGGCCATTCCAGGTGGTTGAACGTGTGGACGACATCGCGTACTGCCTTCGCCTCCCGGAGGGCGCCCGCATCCATGATGTGTTCCATGTGGGCGTCCTAAAACCGTTCCATGGAACACTGCCGGAAACTACTCCAGCACTACCACCCCGACGTCCAGGAAGACTCCTGCAGAAGCCAGTTCGTGCGGTGCGTGCTCAACTCCGCTGTGGTGTCTGGCATGTCCTCATTCAGTGGGAGAGACTGCCAGAAGCAGAAGCCTCCTGGGAGCCCTTGGAGGAGTTTCGGACATCATTCCCTGACTTTCAGCTAGAGGACGAGCTGTTTTTCGACGGAGGGTGAGATGTTACGCCGCCGTGGATAAGGCGGCAACTGGATAAGGGGGCGCGGCTGAGAGCCGGCGCCTCTTCTTCTTTTTAGGATCATTTGTTTAGTTTGAATCCGAATCCCTAGATTATTGGATCGGATAGTTAAAGTTAGTTCCAAAGTTGTTAGGGTTTGAGGCTATAAAAGCCTATGCTAAGCTATGAATAAAATCCATTCGGAGATTGAGTAATCTCCCCAGGTCACCCTGTCTCTCTTCCCTTGCGCGCGCACAGGGAGGCGCCTCCAACTCGCCATCGCTGGGAGCTACGCCCCGGCCTCCTACCTCCTTTAAGTATAATCTCCGAAGGAACCCACCTTCCAACATATACATAAAACAAATTTCAGTAGAATGACTCTTATTCAGAGTAACAACAATTAAAGTATGGGTTAATTTTGGGTAATTGAAAAGTTCTATGGACTGTTTTGTTTGAATGGTCTCGGCCATTATTATCTACTGTCTGGTACTTTTTCTCTGTGTTAGCATACCATGTTTTTGGGAATGCATGATTACATCATTGTTCTTCAGTGAGTTACTTTATTATTTTTGTTATCACATTCCCTATTCTTTTCCAGTACTATCTAAAGACTGGCACATGCAAATTTGGAGCGACCTGCAAGTTTCACCACCCTCGAGAAAAGGCTGGAATGGCAAATCGAGTACAGTGGAATTCATTGGGCTACCCGCTTCGGCCGGTTTGTTCTGAATTTCGATTGTCAGCAGCAATTACTCATGATACTCTTGACTAGTTCAAATAGTGTCATGTTCCTCTCGACTAGTCTGCAAGACTAATTCTATTTATTTGAATTTTATTAATGCAGAATGAAAAGGAATGTGCTTATTACATAAGAACTGGCCAGTGCAAGTTCGGGATGACATGTAAATTTCACCATCCAGAACTGTCTAATGCGATGGTTGCATTACGTGGTTCTGTTTATTCACCTGGACAGGCTGCAACCTCTCCTGGCCACCATCCTTACCAAGGGGCTGTAACAAGCTGGCCCTTGTCTAGATCTGGCTCTTTCATTGCGAGCCCAAGGTGGTCAGGGCATTCAAGTTATGCGCAAGTAATTGTTCCTCCGGGGCTTGTTCCAGTTCCAGGGTGGAATCCATATGCTGTATGCTCCATGACTTCATCTATTTTAACTTCATCTGAGAAGTGCATATTTTACTTCATGATTATATTGTACATAGTTTATTGAGAATTCAATGTTAGTGGTCGCAAATTTTGTCACAAATGTTTTTGATAATATGTACATGGGAAAAAGATTTTTGCATTCAATGTGCACTTATCGGCAGTCAATAAGCCAAATGGTTCAATTGGTACTAGTGTTCCAGTATGACTCGGGACATAGTTGACCCGAAGGAGGATCAACAATATTATAAGTGTGCTATATTAATACATGACTTCTATGTATTTTGTTTATGCTAGTTCCTCCGGTTATCTTTTTGTTAGTCATGCAAATTAAGGGAATTGTTTAATTTTATAGATTTAAGGGGAAAAACATCTTTTTTTCACACAGTAACCCACTTTAGTTCTTATGCACATCAGCCATGTCATCAATTGTATCTGATAGAGTGAAAGATCATATTAATTCTAACACTGATGTGGCACCTAATCATCATCAACCCTAGTAACTAATACTAATGCCCCTAATGTAGCCTTCAGTCACCATCATCTCTTCTCACTTAAGTGTCTCTTATATGGTATGCCGATATTAATTGCTGAGATGACATTAATTTGACTATGAGTTCAAATTTCATCATGTTATGTGTTAGGTTACACATTCCATTTTTATCCTGCATCAAACAGGTAGTAATCAATTCAAAATTTTTAAAAGTTATTTTAAACATAGGGCTGTGGTTGCTGCATTTTTTATAATTTTCTATTGCTTTTGTCCTAACCATAACTGAAAAGGCAGTTATACATTTATACTATTTACATAGAAATTGCTTGTAGTTTGTACTTGGATGATCAATTACTTTTTCCATGTTAGCTATCGTTCACTGGTTATTTTTTTATGTATTTAGGCTCAGATTGGCTCGTCGTCCTCTGATGACCAACAACGAACATCTCGAGGAGCCCAATACTATACTGGCTCACGACGGAGTGAAACATCTGGCACGGGTGATCAGGGAATGTTTTCATCATATCAAGCTGGTTCTGTTCCTGTGGGACTTTATGCGATGCCAAGGGAGAATGTATTTCCAGATAGACCTGACCAACCAGAATGCCAATTTTATATGAAAACCGGCGACTGTAAGTTTGGTGCTGTATGCAAATTCCATCATCCAAAAGATCGAACAATTCCTGCTCCCAATTGTGCGTTGAGTTCAATTGGACTACCACTTCGCCCGGTAAGAGTTTGTAAAGTTACATGTATCTAGAATGTCTATCGGTTAGATTGACTATCTTGGACAGTTGGACTCCATTTTTTCATACTCTAAGACGTATGGCTATAAATCCCTCTATGATGTAGATTGGTATGGCTGCAGGATGTTTCTCCAATTATATCCATGCCCTATTTCTAGTTTAATCTCTTCTAGTTTCAGTGTAACCACATGCTTTCAGAACCCTGGGCAATAGTATCATGGTGTTTTGTTCTTACCCTGTCACTGGTTCCATTATTTACTGTCTCAGTATCGATGGATAGGAGCGTGGAACTAGCAAGCCATGTGCAGAACCATGATTTTTGGCTATTAGCTTCACCATTTTTTTTCACCATAACCTTTTGTTCTATCACTTCTTCCCATGCCTTTTTTTATCCTTTTTGTTCTTTTACTTTTCTTTGGACCTTATATTGGATCCCAACATTCTTGGGACTAAACGACATTGTTGTTGATCTACTCCGTAGTTCTTAAGCTATGGAGCCAATGACATGATTTTTTTGGTTCATTGTAAACTGACCATAATAGGTGATCAATGTTGCTTAAAACATCTGTTCCTGCTTTACAGGGAGAGCTCATCTGCACTTTCTATTCTCGCTATGGAATCTGCAAGTTTGGCCCAAATTGCAAATTTGATCATCCGATGGAACAGGTCATCTATGGCCATGCTTCATCACCGACTAGTGAGGCCCCAACTACTCGACGAATGCTGGCACATGTACCCTCACATTCAGATTCCCCACAAACACCCCCTGGTGAAAGAATCACCGAGAGAGAGGCATCCTAGGCTATCCTCGGTGTCATGTTCATGCTGCTCCTCATTCCTGACTTGATTAATTATCTGCAACAACATTTCAGAAGCTGAAGCTGTACAGATCTTTTGCGCTTTTACCTCACCTTCGAGCTTTACATACCGGAGCTTGCTTCAACATGTATTTGCATCCAGGCAGGAAAAAGTTCTTGCCTGTTCAGGATGATCATTTCCCGATGGAAACGGGACACACCTTTCTTATTTAAACATATGTATAATGTACCGACTCACTTCTGGAGGTTCGATTCCGTTCGAGTAATGTGCCCTGATAGCTATAGCTGTGGTTATAGAGGTGCGTTGCAATGGACAAAGCATGTACGAACCTGATTGGGCATGCGCAAGCATGACCTCCTCTTTGGATGCGGGAATAATAAGCTGTAGTCATATGCTCTGTATAATGCTGCTTATGTGAACTCAGTTAATTATTGCATCAGCGTGCGATTTTGGATTAGTGGTTCCGGTTTCGTTCTTTTTAACTAGCAAACTTTTGTTCTTGCATCTCCTAGAAAATTGCACTTGGAGCTGATTCCCCCGGGTACTTGTGTGAAAGGGCAGCGTCTACAATTGTGGAAGCTAGGGCAGTGTCTAAGGGAGTTTTCTTTTTTTGCTATTTTAATAATACTCCCTAAGTGTGGTTCGACAAATTGATTCGTATACTCTCTGAATCGATACTCATATAGTGTACTCATTACTATAATAATATTTAGAGGAATTTAAACTCATTTTCAGTAGCATTTCGATTTAGCCCTAACCCTTTTCTTTCCTTCGCACGATCAAATTGATTCGTTTTCTGGCGACGGCGCTGCTCGGCGAAATTGACCACACGTCCGTTTTTTTCCTACGCAGGGTGATCAAGCCCATAGGTTTATTGTCGCCATGGTTGGGGCGATGGACAGCTGCCGCCATGTAGATCCTAACAGACGACTCAAAGAAATGGAACAAAGTTCGTTCGATTGAATCTAGTAAAAAAACCGAGGGGCAGTTTAATATATGGGAAGATAAATGTAACAGCTTAAGCCAAACATGGCTCATGCCTACGCATATGTTGCGTGGATCACATTTATATAACAACCCGCTTAGGTTGTTCTTCTCGTTTCACGAAAAAAATAATAATCTAAAGTTACTATACTTTTAAGTCCTTAACTATTTAAGTTAGTCTATGTATATTTGAACTAAGTAAGGTGGGACTAATTCTCACGGTACTCAGCCCACAAACTATGGGAGTTGAGCTTTAATTCATTGGCCTCACAATAAAATTCAAAATGAAACTGAAAATGAGTTTAAATCCCTCTGAATACTACTATTATAGAGATGAGTACGTGAAATGAGTATCGTTTTGGAGAAGTTCACAATATGTGGGTACCATTTTGTCGAACCGTACTTAGGGAGTACTAAAATAATATTCTTCAAACTATTTTGAAGAAAATAAATAATCAAAGTTGAAGTTAGAAATTAATAATGACAACGATTTAGAAATGAAAGGAACACCAATCATCCAAGAAATTTTGGAGCTGAAGTGGACGATTTGGAATCTGCTGAATGGAGCACTACAACTAGCATCAGCAACAAGAATTACTCGCAGGTTTGCATTCCAATCCAACTGTCAGTGTTTCGTATAGCTGCACAGTAAAATTTATGTATCGGAGAGAGGTTTATTCGTACTTCTCATTAAGATGGCTTAGTCTAAGAAAGACTCAAAAGATTTTAGCATAGTTCAGACTATTGCATAGGCGTAATACCTTATGTTCAAGAGTGAGGATGAGTAGATTGTAGAGTTTGATCGAAGAGGGTTATAATGAAACTAGGGTTCTTGCTTGAGCAAGAACTCTAGGTCTTTTGGGGATGTTGAATGTGATTTGGTCCAGTTGATCATGGTGCCTGTGTGTGCTATCTTGACCAATGCATATATCGATCTAGGGTCCCTAGCACAACCTATATAATATAGGGTTAGACCGAGGTTACAAGGCTTAGTGTCCAAATAACCAAGCGGCCCCTAACGGTTGGGACCGCAAGCATTTGGACTTGTTACGCCTAACAACTTCTAAGTGCCATGTCATTGTTTCATCGTCCTCGTCTCTGTCCTTTGTCTGGTGTGGGCGAGACAAAGTCACCTTTTTTTTTCACTGTCTAGCAGACCTTGCTTGCTGCACAGTATCAAAAATCTTTGCTCGTACTAGGGGTTGGTCGTCCAAAGGCGGTGCCCGATCCAGGGATCGGACGAGTAAGGCGGTGCCCGACCAATGTGTATATCAATCTAGGGTCTATGATGCGATCTTATATAAGGTCGGGCCAGAGTTACAAGGCTTGGTGCCCAAGTAACCGAGCGGCCCTGACAGTTGTTTATCTATTTTTTATTCTTTCTTTTTTCTTCCCACATGTTTGTTGCATAGCACCAGGAGCTTTGTGGAGCTCCTATAACTAGAAGTTACTATCTAGCACCCGCCTTTCAATGTATAGCACCTCTACCAATACTTTCTCTCTCGTGCTAGCACCCTCCAAAAACACATGCTGAAGATGCCTTTAGAGACCTGCGCCCCACTTGGGGTTGCCACTATAGCACTTACGCTCAATTTGAAAGCAACTCTAAAGCATTTTCAATGTGTGTAAGGCTTCTTCAATATGTAGGTATATATACTTGGTTCTAAGCAATAAAAAAGTAGTTGGAACTAGATTCTAAACATTGTGAAATTGGAACTAAGAATGAGCAGGTCCTTGACATAGGACTAGGTTCTAAGAGCAGCCATATTTGAGAATAAATAATGTTTTGTTTGATAAGGCTGAATCTAAAAGTAATTGTTGCTTCTAAACATTGGAGGTTGTTGCATACCACATCAAATCATAGTGAATCTCATTTTAGAACTGGGTAGTTCTGCATATTGAAAATGCGCTATAAGAAGCTTTTTTAGTGCAAATTTTTTTCACTAACCTTGGTGCCGCTGCATCAGGGTAACCTAATCTCGCTTTGCTAGTGAAAATGGGGATGGGGACTCATCAGTAGGATGGATCTGGGCGTTGGCAGGTGGAGAATGGCCTGAGCGTCGCATCTGGCCTTCCTCCGGCAGTGGTACAGATACGATGTATGGGTCGTCACCGGCGTAGAAGCGGTGGCACCCTGTTGGCCGGGCAGGGTTTGATGAGGCAAGCAGACGGGTGGCGGAGTATCTCCAATCGGCGACACAACAGGGGCGCCCTGGCGCAAATGCAGCAGATCTGCGGGTGCATCAGTCAGGATAGGTAAAACTAATCCATCAGATTTCATATTTCTTAACATTTTGAACAACCATTCAGTATTAAGATGTAACTTTGACTAAGGAGTTGTATATTTTTTCTGTAATTTTTATTTAAAAGTGATGTATTTATATTTTATGAAAGAACTTTTTAAAGACAAATCTATTTATATAATTTTCATATTTTTAAACTCAACAATTTTAAAGCTTTGTACTACCTCCGGTTTTAAAATATTGACACTGTTGATATTTAATATCAACTTTGACCATTTTTCTTACTAAAAAAATTTATTCAAATGTGTAAAATTTTGTTATTATTAGATTTATCATTAGCAAAATTTAAATCATGATTAATAATTTTAGACATTAGAACAATTTTTTTGAAGAAAATGAATAGTCAAAATTGATGTTAGAAGTTAATGATGTAAATAATATAAAACTGGAGGGAGTAATTTATATTTTCAATATTTAACTCAAGCCTTGTCCAAAACGTCACAATTATGGTACCGGAGGGAGTAGTGCAAGATGTGGGCATCGGATTATACGGGGATATAATTGCTAAAATGAAGAGGTCATCTAGATACCTTGTATAGTGCTATTTTTATCCTCTAATAGCATCTGTAAAAGCTTGTCAAAAGAAAAAGCTCGCACCAACTTAAATTATTAGAGACAAATCTAAAAACATTCTCCAACAGCTCCCAACTTTCCACCACCCGGGGTCCGAAAAGCGAATTGTGAGAGACCGGGTCTCTTGTTGATCTGAGAGACCTCCCTCCTCCATTAGACACTTGTTAATTTTAATCTCAAAGCAGAATTTCCGTTAGGCCACTAATCTACATCTAGTGATGCCATTTCTCCATTAGGGCCACACGTCATTCGTCAGTGGCCGGCGATTGCGAACAACCGCATGAGATCGTGAGGAACGCAAGAGCCATACGGGGACCTCCATGGTAATGTGAAGGCCCAGTCATACATATGAGAGAGAGTTGTTTAGTTGTTTTGCAATCTCACGATTTACAATACCAAATCGTTCTACA
Source organism: Zoysia pacifica (assembly GCA_001602315.1). Taxonomy (NCBI): domain Eukaryota; kingdom Viridiplantae; phylum Streptophyta; class Magnoliopsida; order Poales; family Poaceae; genus Zoysia; species Zoysia pacifica. The sequence goes on along the minus strand of BCLH01000138.1, from coordinate 137,247 downwards.
TATGGTTTTGAAACTTTACTAGAGTTTTCAGAATACTGAGTTTTCAGAATTCTAAGGGTTCAGAATACTGTTACCAGTGTCGAACACTTGTATGCTATAAAAAAAATAAAGCTACACACAAATATTTTGGGAGCATTTGTGCATTCACCAGTGACTAATATTTAGCACAAAGTGCATGAATGTCACCACATATTCTAGTTCATTCATCAAAGTTTAGTAAGCATCGAGAAGGAGGCACTCCTTCAGCTTACTGGTGGAACAAAACATCAAGGCATTATCTCCAAACGGCATCATATTGTTTGTCATCACCGTAGCAACAATCAACTGCATTTGAGTTGAATTGTTCCTGGACCAAACATATATATAATCCGACAAAGAGGTGTTAACCCATGGAATAATTGAGAACATTAAGTTTTGGTTCATGTACACTGGGCTGTGAAGTTCCGACTGTAAGATAATTAGGGCTTAAACCTTAGGATCGTTAGCCTAAAACATGAACACAGATCATATGAGTGCGGAATAAAGTTGACTGGCCGTGTCTTGATGTGATGAACTCATCCATTGCACTTGATGACGAGTGGATCTCTGTTGTCGTGCACTGGATCGGGCTTCTCTTCTGTTCTCTTCGCTTGTCTTGTCTAGTGACGCCCTCTTGGTGCACTGGATTGGTTGATGGCCTTCAACTTGATCCAATGCTTAGGATTTGACTTAGGGTTTGTGGGCAGGAGGGTGGTGCCTGAACTCGTGAGTGTCTCTTCTGGCAGCCCTCACCCCTTTTTATATGCATTGGTCAAGTTGAGGCCACAACCAGAAAATCAGTTGGGTGCCACAGATCACGACCTTGCATGGAGACTTGGCTCCAGCCCCGCTGGAGACTCGGCTCCACCTCTGCATGCTGGCTCATTCTGTTATGCATTATCTCTTAGTTAATTTCGTGATTAATCTTTAATCCTGAAACTAATGTATTCTATCTATGCCTTGCAGATCATTATCCCAACACTGACAGAAAATTTGTCTGATGCATCTGGACTCTCTGATGTATACAAGAGAAGAAAATGAATTGGCAGAAAAAATGAGATATTTATAGCTAGTAAATATGCATACTTTTTTTTCTTGTATTTTTAGTGGCATTTCCCTTTCCTCCATTCAGTACATTTTTCTTTCTTTTCAGTGTTGGACCTCTTTTTTGTGGCGGCACTCTGAATGATATGCGTGTTTCTGCAACTTCTTTCGTACACTCCATAAAATATTGTGGATCCCATTAACATTCAAGTTTACCATGCTCAGTAAATTATCTACTTCTAGAGTCAACTTATCAAAATCCATCCTCCAAAAGCTGAAGATCTTCTTTTGAAACAGCACATTTCAATGCAACTGATATAATTTTTCGGGAGAGAAGTGCACTCTTAGATGATAAGCTGTCTGACTTGTGTTTATCACAAGAGAAATTTCTTCTTTTTGCATACTCTTTCCATCAGCTAGATATGAATTTTGGAGGCAAAGTGATGATGTCCTTGTGGTTGAAGACTCGTAGGACATGCTTACATAGCATACATGCATAGTTTAAAAACTAAGGAATAAAAATAAATTGAATTAGATTTAGAAAGTTCTCTGTCTGATGCATGTACCGAAAGAATCATATTTCTTGCATGAACATAGCACCTGCATATCATCTGAACTAAAGATAACAATAGCTTCATCCTCGCTTCGATCTAACATTATTTTGTATATGCTTGTTGTTCCATTGTGGTTTTGCAATGTGCATGACAAAACACACTGATTTCTAAATTCTTCCTCAAAAATACTATACAAATTTCTTGTGTATGATTCAGTAGCAGTCTTCAATAATGGCAAGTTTTTAAACCAAAGAACCGGTTCTAGTTTCGTGATCTGAAGTCTTATATTAACTCATTTGCACGAAGGTGTGCGGCACATTTGTCATATTCTACCAGGAGTTCCGAAATGAAAAGTTTTCTACGAAATGTTTTCTTGAAAACATTATTCATGCCTTCAGACCTTTGAGTGGATGTCATGTCTGCACAAAATGTATCATGGCGGTACACAGTGGCCCATTTCTCACACAGTGCATATAAATTTTCCATCCAAATATTATTTTGAAGGTTGTAAGTTGTCACTAAGTCTTGCCACTTCATGTTAAAATGTGTTCCTGATCTCTCTTCATATATGCAACTTTTAAATTCCTTTAGAAAATAAAGATTATTGGCACATGACTGATATTTAGCAGCATTCTGGTATATATGTCACAGGCAGACAGTGGCTTGAGTTCGGTAACATAATCTTAATTGCATTTTCCATAGCAGCACACTGACATTGCCTTTAAAAAGGTCTCAAACAGAAAGACAAATGAGTGAGTACTTTCGTTAAATAAGACTGCCACTCCAAATAAAACAGTTTGCTTGTGATGATTTGTTCGAAGAATCGGAGCAAATAGCATTTCAGACTTATTTGTTTGAAATGCAGTGTCAAAACATATGTAATCCCCAAAACAAGCATAATCTGCTATCACCTGACCATCTGCTCAGAAGAAATTACATATTTTATGAGTCTCTTTATCAATTTGCACTGAATAAAAGAAAGAAGGGTCTTCAACTTGTTTATTCTTCAAGTATTCCAGTAGGGTTTGTGCATCCTGTGGTTCCAAGTACGTATTGCGCTCATGACTGATGAAGTTACTGCAATCCATTTTCAAGAACTGCACATTATCCGCACCACCAGACCAGTGCTGAAAAAAAAGTCATATATCTCAGCTAGTTTAACTCCTGCTTCTCTCATCTTGCTAATGATACGCTCATCAGCAATTGACATACGCTGTTGTGATCTAAGCATATATGTCTTGACATGATTATGAGCAAGTATGACTTTCTGCACTGTCCAAACACCTTGTTGAGAAATAAAAAATTGAACACGAGCATTACAACATGACCTTGTTGAAGCATGCTCTCTTTTTGGTGGATTTGACTGACTAGTATTCTTATGACCTTCATTGCTGCAAAGAAAAGTAGTACTTTTTTTTTTAAAAACAAAGAAAGTCGTACTTGGAAGATAATATGGTATCAACTCAATATTTAGAATGGCACTTCTTAACACTGAACCCAATTTTTTTGGCATATGCATTAGAGGTTCTAGGCATCATCCTCTGAACTGAAGGTCATGCCAACCTTTGGAACAAGTCATTAGAAGCAGTTTGATGATTAACCTACGAAAAGGTTTAAATCAGATCAACCAAATTTTGTTAACTGGTGCAGCATAGTACTAATGGACTACAAACTCTACAATATACTAACGGATTATCCACCTGCGATACTACTTTACCTAGTGTTCACTTGGATTGGACCAACACACGCGCGCGTGTCCATGTGCAAAAGCAAAACGGAGAGATCGCGAAAACCAAAAGTTCTGGTTTTGGCAGAATTATAGCAGCACCTGAAAACTCGAATCCGGGAGGAACCCAGTGCGGACAAGAGCTTCCTAGGGTTGGTCTAGGCTCGGTCAGGCCAGCTAGACCGTCTTCACTGCCGCCGGGATGGGAGAAGAAGAGAAATGGTGTTGAGAGAGGGGCTACAGTTTGGAAATATAAAACATGTAAAGAAATTGTTGAATGACGATTGAGGTGTCCTCAATCAGCCGTGAGCCTCTCTATATACAGCCGTGAGCCTCTCTTTATATAGAGGTAGGGTGGTCTGTCCCGTGGAAAGCCAGTGACTCCAACAAATTGGCAATAAATCAAATTTGAAACATTTTCCTAAAAACATGCAAAACCAGAACTTCCAAAATGCAAAATCAGAACTTTCGGTTTTCTCGGGGCAACCTGCATGCATCTTAAAATCCTCGTAACTCCGTCGTCTAGGCTTCAAATCAGGTCATCCATATATCTGTTTTGATCCTCTCAACGAGGGCTACATCTTGGAACCTTCAAATCATGAATTGGGCTTCATCTTCTCCCGTTTCTAATCACTTCTTTGTTTCTTCTATGAAAATTAGTCAATATGCCCATTTGTAACTTAAAAACATGTCTAAACACCAATCTTATGAAATAATTAAAGTTAGCATTGAGGTAGATAATTTTGCTTCGGGTGACCCTGTTTAACCAAAACCGGAACTTCTAGTTTTTACCTCTGGCAAATGGCCGGATACTCCGGTAGCCGAAACCTAGGTTTCAGAGAAGGCTTGCCGGATACTCTGGTTACATGCATGCCGGACACTCCAATGAGCACTTAGCTAATTTTACTATAGTGAGGCTGCTGAAACCGAAACTTTCGGTTTGTTAAACCGAAACTTCTTCAGATTGCAATTTTGGTTGTCAACACCTAGTAACATTACTTCTTCAAACAAAAATACTCCATTTACCTCTGAATCTGTTGTTGCAACTCCTTCGGATTTACCACCCTCGAAGCTAAAATTCTCATTGGCTATCTCAATATTGGGATGAGAACTTTGATCGACATCTTGGACAATTGAGTGCTACATAATCAAGAACCTCACTGAGAATGTCGAACACAACAGAAGTGAAGCGACGAAGTTGCCGCTTCACAGGATCTCATACGGCATCACGTGAAGTCGAAGCGTAGCGACGAAGCGAATCTCATACGGCTAACGGAAGACGAATCTCTTGCCATTGTTCGTGATTTCCTACTGCTAACGGAAGACATGCCGTAACAGAGAAACGACATTATTAGGCATGGATTAGTGGAGGCGTGACAGAAGCTCTGCTTTGAGATTAGAATTGACAGGTGTCTAATGGAGGAGGGAGTTCTCTCAGATCAGGGAGAGACCCGGGCCCACTCCAAGCCAATCCTCTTGTTAAAGCCGTTGTGTTGATTTTTGAGGCGCCATACCCATCACCATCAGAGCTCTCTAGAACCCCACGGATCAGCATCCACTGCAAAAAAATGGATCTTTAGTCACCAAGTAATTTAATTTGGTCATTAAAAATTGATAAATAGTGATTAAAATTTAATTTTTATTGTAGACATATATTTTTAGTTACTAAAGTATATGCTCATTGGTTGATAAATTCATTTAGTTACCAAAGGTTTTCTAGTTGCTGTTTAGTTTTAGTGACCAATAAGTTTAATTGTTGGTTACTATATACATATAGCGAGAAGGTTTTAGTGATCAAAATGTGACTAAGATTTTTAATGACAAAATAGTTATAATGACTCTTATTACATATATAGTGACTAAATACTTTGGTGCTAAAAAATATTTTTCTTGTAGTGATCGTCGACAGTTATCCAGCCAGATCCATGATCTCTGTGTGCACACATTGTGCGTCATCCATCTGAACATAGGTGTTCAATGAAGCACACGAAAAAAATCGAGTGAATATTAGAATATGGATAGATAATAAGAAAAAGAAAGAACAGAACATATATAAAATGTACTTAAGTCGCTAAACTATTAGGGTCCTTTTTAGTGGGAGGGATGAGAAGTGATGGGACGTTCAAGGATACCTCTTTTTTTAGAGCTTGTTCAGTTTAGGAGGGAAGAGGAGGGGACTGCAGTGGAATGAGAGGAATTAAATCCAGATAAGAGTAATAGATCCATGGGCCAATTGCGTAATTGACCCAAGTTGAGAAGCTAATTGTACGCTTGGCCTTTGTTTTTTAGGGTTTGCACATTTGACCCTGATTTTTTAAAATGAACAATAAGATTGAACCTACTCCGTTATCTCCACTTAACACTGTTAAGTCTTATGTAAATAGACATATTTGCCTTTCCATTATTGACCCTATTTCTTCATTTATTTTGCATGATTGATCTGTTTTGTAGAAAAAAAATCTAGCAGCATATAGAAAAAATTAATCAAAAATTAAATGTATTTTGAATGTAATTCAAGTAAAAATTTGAATGTTTTGACAACATTTTGAATATACTATAATTTTTTAAATTTCAACAGCAAGAGTAGTTCTACCCTTTTCCTATGGTCTTCATTATCTATTGATTTTTCCAATTTTTAAATTATTAATAAATCCCGCTGCTAACGGTGTTAGAAATCAGGGTCAAATAGTAACTTCATTTTGAAAAACTAGGGTCAAATGTGCAAACCCTAAAAACTAGAGTCAAATATACAATTAGCTTGTTAACTTGGGTCACTGATGCAATTGTCCCTAGATTTATTCCCAGCCATTCCCTTGTAACCGAACAAGGCCTTGGGTGGCGTTTGGTAAGTGGAAAATGTTAGTTGGGTTTAGGATTGAGAAATAGATGAATGGTTGAAATTTAAAAAGATGGATGAATGAAAGGCGGAGATTTTTCCTTCCATTTTCTAATCCCAATCCTACCCTCCATTTCCTCATTCCCAAACAGCACCTTAATGTATTGGTTTCAGTATTAAAAAGGACAAGGATATCCTTTGAGAAATACTCCCTCAATATTTAGTAGTATATACTATTTTTCTAAATAATATACTAAATACCACAATTTTTTACTAATGAGCTTGATTAGTGATATGTTCTGACGTGTCCGATCTTTCAATGAGAGGGTAATTATCGATTTCGTGGAGTCGATCCTTATTATCTGATTAGAAATGAACAGGTAGTGCGTGCCTTAGCAATCGTAGAACAAACTTCAAATGATTATTTACATCCCCGAAACAGTAAGATCAACATGAACATGAGATTCAATTCCTGCAAGCAATCGAAAAACAAGTAAGAACAAAATGGCAAACTTGCACAAAACCTAAACTATAAAAAAAGAAAATCCAAGTGTTTTTGGCGACGGTTGAGGCCTTTAAATAGTGTAGAGGACAACCAAGGAGCGCTGGAGCCATTCTCAAACTCCAGGACGTGCCTTTAATAGGCTTAACTTGATACACGGATCAACAGTCCAAGTTGAAGTGATGCAGCATTTTCTGTATTAAAATAATAATTGACACTGACACCAATGTCATATAAAGGTGGGAATGGATCCATTGAAAAGTAGATGTGAGGAGCTTTCCAGTAAGTACTTGCACTCCAAATTGAGTTCGTATAAAATCGTGGCAGCCATTACAAGTTGGTGCTATTCAGCAGTTCAAATCCTGCTATGGAAGTCCTCACGAGAAGATATTATATACACATCAATTAGTAAAGGTGATGACTTCATCTTACTAATTTTTAGAGTGAGATTTCGTCCCTCTAAAGGCTCGACTATTCTTTAATCCACTTAATTAAAGAGAGATTGGAAGGAAATTAATCCATTGCTCTCTGCGTGAGTATTTAATCTACTTCGTTCCACTTTAATCCCTTCTAACCCCAAAATAACTAAACGAGCTGTAAGGAATATTTCTTCAATATACCGATGAATCCTTGTTCAAAATTTAGTGCTATGAAGCAGTCCATCTTTACTAGTTAAATTCATTAAGTAAAAATAGTGATATTTAGCTTACTAGTCCTAGTGTCCGTGCTAATGCTATAGTTTAAGAAAAATATTAACTTAAAAAATAATATAAAATATTAACTTAAAAAATAATATATTTATAATAAAAAGAGTTTGTTTTGTTTTCCAACAACTTTCCTTAGATCTCATATATTTATTCCGGATAGTTGTGTTTATGTTTTGTTAACTAACAATGATCCCCGTGGGTCGGAGATCTGAGAGATTCGAAAGAGCTCATTTGTTACATTTATAAGGGGTCTCTGTGGGGATATTTCATCCATTAAATTTGTAAAAAAAGATAACGTTAGGTATATTTTCTGTGTGCATATAGTCTAACCTATCTTTATAGTCTAACCTATCTTTATTGGAGATATTTTACTGTGTGTATATTAAAAAAACTGTGCTTTTAAGGAGTAGAGATTATTTTAAAAATTAGTATATATCACTAAATATGAAAGAAATATTTCTCAGAGGATATCCCTATTCCTATTAATAATAAACAAAAATACATTAAAAGGATGTTACCTCTGAAAGACGGCGTCTCATCCCTGGTCATTCCAACAAAAACATTCTAAAATTAACCATGTTTTATCATATATAAAGCTTGTAACTAGATTTTTAAAAAAAACATACTTTCATAATATATAATTTTTTATATTAGAAATTATTTAAATTTCTAGATATTATTATTTTAATTGATGGAATTTAATTTTGACCAAATATGGAAATAAGTATATTTAGAATAGAGGGAGTCCGTTGACATTTTAGACAGCTGTCCGATGCTCGCCGTGGACAGCGCAGGCGTGACCACGTGAGGACCAGGGCTGGGCTCAGGCTTGCTTCAGAGGCTGGGTCAGGTGGCGTGTTCGACTCGAGCGCTCGCGCTTCCGAAGTTGCCAAGTTGGGTGTTGAAGGCGGAGTCATGATTTTGGACTTGGACGGCCTAATGTCACGTTGAATCACCGACCATTTGTAATCAATCGCTTCAAAAATGTGATTTAGCTTCTAGATGCTCTAATTACTAAACTGCTCCCTCCATCTCAAAATAAGTGCCCGTTGACACTCAAAAATTACACACTAAGAAGATCAGAAGTTCCGGTTTAATAGACCAAAAATGGTAAAAAATATCTAAATTCTATCATATAATGATCATTTTGCAAGAATTATTTTCTAACATGTTTTTCAGAACGCGAAAGATATTTTCGAAGAGTTTACTAAATTCAATTAAAAAAAGAAAAAAGTGCTTAAAAAGACATGAATATGAAGCTAAATCTATGATTCGAAGGTTCCAAAAGTTAGCCTTCACCAAAACGATCGAAACGGATATATATATCACTTAAATCGAAGCCTGAACGAGAAAATCACGGCCTTAACAAAAAAGGCTGCGATAAGGCCGGAGACTCCGGCTCTGACAGACCCTTTTCTAGAACCAAATTTTAGGCCACCAGAGTGTTCGGTCAGAGCCGAAGTATCCGGTACCGAAGTCTATTTTTGGTAGTTTTTACTCTAAATCGGAGCTAATTTGTTTTTTAATTAAGAAGATCTGTGGTTCTACGGGGTAAGACCACCCCACTTCTATATAAAGAGGCCTAAGGCGGATTGAGAAGGTAACTGAATTGATCCTCTCATTTACCTTTATACTTTGTACCTCTGCAAACTCTAATCTCCTTACTCAACCTTTATTTTGATGTTATTCCTTCGTCTTAACGACGTTTCAAAGCGATACAGCTAGCTTGACCGAGCCTGAATCAACCCTAAGAGGGTCTTGCTCTAACGGGTCCCTCCTGAGCTCGACTTTCTAGGTATTGCAGTTCATTCGGTGCCTAGGTGATGCCGTCGTTTCCACACACAGACGTGAACGTGGTGTGTTGGCCCGAGGCTCTGATTTGGGTGTGAACACACTTTTTGTCGACTCCGCTTGGGAAAAAAGTTCAGGTCAATCTAAAGACCAAATTCATCTACTCCAACCATGGGCTCCAACACCGAGATCGACAAGGAGAACATTTGAAGATCTTGGAGAGAAAGATCGTAGATCCTTTGAAGCCCACATCGAAGAACAACGATGACTCTATGCCTCATGCTTTCGGAAGACAAGGACAGACATAATCAAGATCGAAGAACAGAAGCTTCTCGTCTAGGAAAAAACCGAGGTTAATGATCCTATGACTACCCTTCCTCTCTCTCATGGCGATGTTGCTAATATGGTAGATCAGGCCGTTAGTGCATCTATAGCTAATAGAGCACAACAACTAATTGAGGGTAAGTTGAAAAGTCATGTTCGATCTATTCTCTTAAAAGTTAGTAATGAACAAATTAAGAAACAACCCTCATTTGCCGATCCTAGTACTAGTAATGTTAAAGATATGCATCCACCACTGCATATGTCTAATTTGTTTACCAATCCTAATGATGGTCGAAACCCTAATGCTAATCCTTTAGATTCCTAAGGATGCTAGTGATGCTAATCCTTTCATTATGCAAAATAGTACTAAATATGAGCCATCAACATTATTTTCGCCTCAAGTAACACATGCTACATATACTTTGGCTCTACATCACCAAAGTACACAAATACCCAACTCTCACAATGTAGCATATAGTGCGCCACCACATCAAGGATCAGGAATCCCTTATGGATCGATCCCGAATTGTTACGATGCCCCTCATACTATTCATACCACATCACCAAAGCCAATTGTAACACCTATTCGGCTTACGACCAGATATATGACTATGGACTAATTACGTGATCAATTGGCTATCATGTTGAGGGAGCATTATGGAGTAGAACCTAAGATTGGTGCACGCTCCAACCAAAATTTTTATCCTTATCACTTTGATTCACTCCCATATCCTCATGGGTTTAAAGTTCCTGATTTTGTAAATTTAATGGAGATGATGGCAAGACCACATGGGAGCATGTAGGTCAATATTTTGCATAATTAGGTGAGGCTAGCTCTAATGACATTCTGAAATTAGAATATTTCCTCTTTCATTATCTAGAACTGCATTTATATGGTTTACTGCTCTTGCACCTAATTCAATACTTATGTGGTCTCAATTAGAGCAAAAATTTCATGATCATTTTATTGTGGTGATAATAAATTAAGATTGTCACACTTATGCCGGGATCATGTAGCCCGAGTACTTGATGACCCATACTCGTACACGTGGGCCAAGACCCCGAGGAGTTTTGGGGTCGGACGACGGCGCACGAACGAGCGGTCCAACCCCCGAGGCGACGATCTACGAAAGACAAGTCAGCCACGCTAAGACGCACGGTGACGTCGACCTCCGAAAGCTGACCCCCGAGGACCGACCCCAGGAGGGTAGGTACGGCGTTATGTCGTACTTATTTCGGTGGCCAACCGCCAACCGTCCTGACGGGACAGGACGGGATCACCACGATGACACTCCACCCGAAGCTACAGTACCAGACGAGCCGCGAGAGTCAGCGAACAAGACCTGCCAGCACTGTGGCTGACGCTACAGTGCCCGCCGCTGCGTGCGACACGACGGGCCACGCCCGCGCATGGGCGTAACGAATGATGACGACGTTAGTGGAGAACCCACCTGTCAGCGAGACAGCAGAACCGCGTAGGGCCCACTATTTTGTTACTCTAGACCGCCCTATATAAAGGGAGGCTTGAGGAGCGATAGAACAGAAGACAAGGAAAAAAGCCTAAAGCTCTTGCGCGTACCCGTTCACGCGCAAGCAACCCCACGAACACGTGCATCGAGCACCCACGATCTAGGCACCAGATCCTCTTCTGAAGAGAGAATCTGACCCCATGTACTCTTCCAACGCGATAAATCATCCTCTGGACGTAGGGTGTTACACCGTTCGAGGTGGCCCGAACTACGTAAAAACTCTTTGAGTCTTTCGTAGACTAAGCCACATCGAATACGAAGGCACACCACCCCCATGATCGTATTTCGTACTGTGTCGGTGGTCAGAACACCGACAATTGGCGCGGCAGGAAGGGGGATTCTCTTGTGTGCGCTCGCTTCGCTTTTTCGATGCCTTTTTTTTTTTGCCGTCATGAGAGAACTTTAGTCTCCCACCTTTGCTTCGAGGGCTTCACGGTCGCCATCACTGGAGATGGCCAGTCGTGGCGAGTCCCCACTTTCGCCTCTGGACAGGCTTTCCGCTTCGGAAGCCAGAACTTCGTCGCCAACGAAAGCGCCGCCGGAAGAGCCATGCCGTTCTGGGACACGACCCGTCGAGGGCGCGGAACCGGCGACTCCCGGCAACACGCCAAGTGCCAACCCGTCTCCACGCCCCGCGGTGGACGCCGTCGACCAGGCTCGGTCGCTCTAGGGACAAACCGGCAGCCTCGAACCTCACGGCAAGGCCATAGCCGGTCCCAGCGACACAGCTCAAGGCCGGGGAAGGTCCACTTACCAGCAGCTCGCAGCTGAGGAGCTGCCGACCTTCGACACTCTGCTTGAGAACCTCGCGGCAGCGGCATGCGTCCTCGATGAGACCACCGCTTCCGAGGATCCAGCGCAGAGAGAAGTGTACGGCTGCGTGCGGTTTTACCTCGGCAGCGCACTTCAACAACCAGAAGCATGGCACACGACAGCCGAATCGAGGAACGAAACCCTCGACACCACGCGGGGTCGGTCCACCCGCGGCTCGGCCCCAACTGCGACGTCCGTGGCACCATCGACGCCCGACGACAGGCAAGGAGCGAGCTTCGCGCCGAATCTCTGCTTAGGCGCTCCTTGGACCGTTACTACCGATGCCGCTCCTTCGACTCCAGGAGCCCAAGCCCTGACGGGGTCGGACCCAGAGCGTTCGGATCGCTCATTCGACACGCGTTCCCGCAGAGATTTCGCGCCCCGACCACCATCGGCCGGTATAACGGGAAAACGAACCCCACTCACTGGCTTGAGGACTACCGCCTCGCTTGCAGGGCCGGAGGAGCGGACTACTTGTTCGCTATCCAGTACTTGCCTCTCTTCTTCATCGACTCGGCCCGAGGATGGCTGGAGCACCTCCCCGAGGGCTGCATCCAGGACTGGAGCGATCTGCGCCGCATCTTCATCGGCAACTTCCAGAGGACCTACACGCGCTCAGGTAATTTCTGGGACCTCAAAAATTGCAAGCAGAGGCCTAGCGAGTCGCTTTGAGACTACATCCAGCGCTTCTCGCGAAAGCGCAACGAGTTGCTCGACGTCAGCGACGCCGATGTCATCAACGCCTTCACCTGCGGGACGACGTCCAAGACGCTCGTCCACAAGCTGGGCCGCAGGAACCCTCGGACAGCTCGGGACCTTCTCGACGTCGCCACAACCTTCGCCACCGGGGAGGAGGCCGTGCAAGCCAACTTCGACCAAAGCCGGGTGAAAGACGAGAGGTTCGAAACCGACCATCGGGGCGATCAACCCTCGACCGGCATGCCAACCACCGCAACGAGCGAGGCGGCAGCAGTTCAAGCCGCAAGAAGGGGAAGGGCCAACGCCACAATGATGACATCGTGGCCGCTGCCGACCGACCGGCCCGACCCCCGACCAAGAAGCCGGCCTATCATGATGGCCACTTCGAGAAGATGCTTGATCGACCTCGCCCCAACCACTCCGTGCCGGTCAAGCACACCCTCCGGAATTGTCACCTGGCAAGAAGGTTCTTCAAGGACGGGTTCCAACCCGACTCCTCGACCCCTAAGGCCGACGCTCGAGCCAAAGGGGGCGAAGACTACCTCATGATCTTCGACGGCCCCGCAGCCTACTATGAGTCACGCCGTCGACAGAGGAGGACCTGGCGGGAGGTCAATGTGACCGACCCTGCGGTCCCCCGCTACCTCAAGTGGTCCGAGGCCCCGATCACCTTCGACCAGACCGACCACCCCGACCACGTTCCACAACCCGGGCACCTCCCGCCGGTGGTCGACCCCATCGTCGGCTCTGTACGCCTGACAAAGGTCTTCATGGATGGAGGGAGCGCCCTCAACATCCTCTACGTTGATGCCTTCAGGGCAATGAAGCTGATTGAGGCCAACCTCCGCTCGAGCCACGCTCCATTCCACAGGGTCGACCCCGGGGGCTACGCAACGTCCCTCGGGCAGATCACGCTCCCTGTCACATTCGGTGACCGGAGCAACTTTTGGACCGAATCGCTCACCTTCGAGGTGGTCGACTTCACCGGAGCCTACCACGCCATCCTGGGCCGGCCATGCTACGCGAAGTTCATGGCCATTCCCAACTACGTCTACCTCAAGCTGAAGATGCTCGAGCCCAAGGGCGTCATCATGGTCTCGTCGCGCTTCCAGCACGCCCCCACGTGCGAGTAGGAAAACTTCGAGCTGGCCGCCGCCCGTTCTGGCTCGGCCCAGCTGGACAAGATCCGCAAGACCAAGGAGTCGGCACCGATGCTCGACCCTAAGGCCTCGTCTTCCATCTCCTTCAAACCCATCGACGCCTCCAAGGAGGTGGCGCTCGACACCGCCGACCCCTCCAAGAAGGCTAAAGTCGGAACCACGCTCTCCTACGAATAGAAAAGCGCGCTCGTTGACTTCCTGATCCGAAATTGGGACGTTTTCGCCTAGGCACCCACGGACATGCCCGGCATCCCGAGAGAAGTCGCCGAGCACTCACTCGACATCATTGCGGGCCCTCGACCCGTCAAGCAACGACTCCGGCGTTTCGACGACGAGAGGCGTCGGGCCATCGGGGAAGAATTGACGAAGCTCCTAGACGCCAAGTTTATTCAAGAGGCTACCACCCCGAGTGGCTGGCCAACCCTGTAATGGTCAAAAAGAAAACTAGGCAATGGTGGATGTGCGTTGACTACACGAGTCTCAACAAAGCCTGCCTGAAGGACTCCTTCTCTCTCCCGCGCATCAATCAAGTGGTGGACTCCACCGCCGGGTGCAAAACCCTCAGGTTCCTCGACGCGTACTCTGGATATCACCAGATTTTCATGCGCGAGTCCGACCGGTTGGCCACGTCCTTCATCACGCCCTTCGGATCCTTCTGCTACGTCACGATGCTATCCGGGCTCAAGAATTCTGACGCCACGTACCAACGCTGCATGCAGATGTGTTTTCACGACCAGTTGGGTCAGAATCTGGAGGTCTACGTCGACGACATCGTCATTAAGACTCGGCGGGCCTCCGATCTCGTCCAAGATCTGGAGGAAACATTCACGAACCTCCGGCGCTATCGAATCAAGCTGAACCCCGAAAAATGCGTTTTTGGGGTGCCCTCGGGCAAATTGCTCGGCTTCATCATCTCCGAGCGGGGGATTGAAGAGAACCTCGAGAAAATCTCCGCCATCCTCAACGTTGGGCCCATCAGCAACGTCAAGGTTGTCCAGAGGCTGACTGGGTGCTTGGCAACCTTTAGTCGCTTCATCTCGAGGCTTGGGGAGAAAGCGATGCCTTTCTATCAACTGCTACGGAAAGCAAAGCGGTTCACCTGGACCACCGAGGTCCAAGAAGCCTTCGAACGGCTCAAGACCCTGCTCTCGTCGCCGCCGATCCTCACATCCCCGATCCTAAGAGAGCCCCTTCTCCTCTATATTGCGGCGACTTCGAAAGTCATCGGCACCGGAGGAGTCTCGCAGGTCGGCCACCATCTCCCCGGACCCGACCCGGGCCTTTGCCAACTCCTCCCGCAAGGCGTCGACCTCGGACTGGGAGGCGAATCCACAAGGGGGTCGACCCAAGGCCGCGTGGAGGTTGTCTTGCGAAGGGACTGTCACCCCGAAGACTACAGGAATCAGAAACGTCAAAAATGGCATCGACCTCCTCGGCGACCCCGAGCAATTGACGGTGGCCGACAGCTAACGTCATGTTGAGAGCCCGAGTGCCGTCCACCCGGTCCATGAGGTAGCTGAACCCGTCGGCCGCCCCTTCAAGCGAAAGAGGCCCCCTCTCGGGGATCGTCCAGGCGGCGGTCGGCGCCGTCAGCTCTCGCGCCCCTCTAGCGGCCTCGGCATCGCTAGCCGGAGCCGCGAAACCCGACGCCCCGACAATCATCGACATCTTGCTGAGAGCCGTCTCGCTCAGGCCACGCTCAGCGGCGGGCGCAGCTGAGGACAACGGGGCCGCCGCCCCTTTGGGAAGCGCCGTCGTCGACGACAGCGTCAGTAGCTCCGTCCCTTTGGCCTCTCCAGCGTCGGGCGCAGGGGAGGAGTCCACTTTCTCCAGGCCCACCTTTTC
>BCLH01000138.1:98487-121489 GCA_001602315.1 Zoysia pacifica | reverse complement strand
GTCGGCGCCCGACTCGCCGACCGTCAGTCCACCCGTCGACGCCGGAGGGGCGGCCTCCTGTGGCGCCCCCATCAACGTCAGAGCCCTAGTCACAAAGGAGCTCAGTTAATCAAGTCCGAAAAACAAAAAGTGAAATAGAGCCACCGGAGGCTCACATCGCCGACCGACGATGAATCCGGATGATCGGGCATCGCGGGGGCCGGCTCTCCCACGGGGAGGAGACCGTCGCTGCCTGGGCTAGCTCCGTCGTGGCTACCTCGGCCGCCCAAGGCGAGGAGTCGATCGGCCTTCCAGAGCTGACAGTCACCGCCTCCAAGGGGTCGACCCTCGCCCTCTTCGCCGCCAACACCTGCTCCTGCTCGTCGGACGAGGAGCTGAGACCCTCGAAGGGGTCGGAACCCTCGGCCGCTGCCGCTATGGCCGCCTGCGCCAGGACGGCCACGCCTTGTCCCGCCATCGAGCCGCCCTCGGTCCTCAGGGCACCGAACCACCTCACCGCCGGCTTCGCGTCCGAAGCCGCGGGCCTCGAACCGCTGGACCAGTAGTCCAGTAACCCGGACTTCGCCTTCCACTTCCTGTCGGTCCTCCTCGGCCTCGGCGCTACCGCGGGACTAGACTCGGCTCTTCGCTGCGACGCGGCGGCGGAGCTAGTTGCAGCCTCGGTTGCGGCCACGTCCCCGACGAACCCTGAAAGCGATCAACGATGAATACGATGCAGTAAAGACCATCACAACGCAGAAACTCCACACTTACCAGCTGGCGGTGATCGCTGTCGAGGGGAGAGGGCCCCCGGTTGAGGTTGCCCTCGGCGTCCTTGAAGACCGTCGAGGTCCGGGCGAGGATGCCTTTGTCTGAGAGAGACCAACCGCGCACCTCGCAGGTCTCGTCGTTCGGCCCCTCGTACTCTCTGATGTTGTGCACTCGGCGGCGCAGCGGCATGATCCGACGTCACATGGTGACGTCAAAGACCGTCGTCCTAGTCCGCCCCTGGTCCTGTAGGTGCTGAATCGCCTCCAGATGCGGTCGAATCGACTCGACCTCGGCCGCTGAGAGCTTCGATTTTCACGACCCGGTTACTTCAGGCACCCGGTCCTCGAAGGGCGGGAGCTGGGGGTCGGCGTTGTTGATATAGAATCAAGACTTCCTCCAGCCCTTCAATGAGGTCTTCAGGTCGACCTCGATATACTCTAGAGACTCCCTGGACTAGAGCCAAATGCTGACGCCACCGACGTGCTTGCCGACCCCAGTCTCCTTCGACGTCTGGAGAGTGGCAAGGAAGAAGTATCTCCACAGCAGAAGGCTGGGCCAGATGCCCAGTTACGCTCATAGAGCGTCACGAAGACAGAGACGTGGAGGACCCCATTCGGCCCAAGCTGGTGAAGCTGAGCGTCGTACTGGTTGAGGACGCCCCGGAAGAAGCTCGAGACCGGCAGCCCCAGCCCACGCTCGTGGTAGGCTAGGAAGCTGACAACCTTCCCTAGCGGCGGCGTGGGCACGACGTGGCCGTAGCCGGCCACCCAACCAGCTAACTCCTTCGGCGGGATCATCTCGACGACGCTCCACCTCGCGAGCAGGGCGTCATTGACGGTCGAAGGCTCCTACTTAGACATCGCGAAGATGGTGGCGATGACGAACGCCGGGGGAACACGAGCAAGAGCGACAGCGATCACCGAACCTAACGATGCTAAGGCGAAGGGCGGAACTAGCAAGCTCTCGCGCGCAATAGGAAGTTGAAGACGAAGCAAGGAGGCTGGGTGAAAACGTGAAGTTACCGCACCTCTTCTTTTAAACGGCCCACGCCGTTACTGCGCCAGCCTCAATCGATCGTGGGAGTAACTGCGCAGTCGTGGGCTCGTGCCCCGACGCGCACATGAGCCGTTTGTGGGCTCGGGCCACACCTCGCCGCATCCGCCGCGGCCAGGGCGCCGGCATTACTCTGACGAGACGGCTGCCAAAGTACGACGCGCAGACGACGTGACGCAGGCGCGCGAACCGCCGCGTCCCCGATGCCGTCCGTTCGAATTCGAACCAACCACCCGGATCAACGGGCGATTGAGATTCCCAAACGGTCTGATCGCCCTCCACGTGGAGGCGCGAAGGCCGTCCGATTCTCGTGACCGTCACGGTGAGTCCAAATAAGAGAAAGCATCAGAACGAAGCTTCCCACGATCGGCTGATCGACAGTCGAGGCCACTTGGCCAATTCGAACGTTCGGGCGCTGATCATGGCCGTCGGCCTAGGCGCGATGCTGATCATGGGCAGGAACCGCATCAAACCAGCCCACCCTAGGCGTCTCTCCGAACGAAAGACCGAGAGCGACCTCCGCCCGACTCGACGGTCGGAACGACACGAGCATGCGAACGAAGCTTCCCACGATCGGCTGATCGACAGCCGAGGCCACTTGACTAATTCGAACGTTCGGGCGCTGATCATGGCCGTCGGCCTAGGCGCGATGCTGATCATGGGCAGGGACCGCATCGAACCAGCCCGCCCTAGGCGTCTCTCCGAACGAAAGACCGAGAGCGACCTTGGCCCGACCTCGACAGTCGAAACGACGTGTGGCGATTAAACCCACGGCCAGCCCCCCGGATCACCTCTGGGCTCGGGGGCTAGGCCCGAAAAGCGCGCTCACAGGCATCCCTACGATCAACCATCAACAAATGATGGTCAGCACGACACTTCAGCCCACGACCGACCCTTCGGATCGCTCGAGGGCTCGGGGGCTACGCCCTTCGGCCGCGCTCGCGTGCCTCCGTAGGATCAACCATCAACGAATAATGGTCAGCACAACGCTTCAGCCCACGACCGACCCTCCGGATCGCTCGGGGGCTCGAGAGCTACGCCCTACGGGCGCGCACGACCCCCGTAGGATCAACCATCAACGAATGATGGTCAGCACAACGCTTCAGCCCATGACTGACCCTCAGGATCGCTCAAGGGCTCGGGGGCTACGCTCTACGGGCGCGCTCGTGCGCCCCTGTAGGATCAACCATCAACGAATGATGGTCCGCACGACGCTTCAGCCCACGACCGACCCTCAGGATCGCTCGAGGGCTCGGGGGCTACTCCTGTAGGATCAGAATGAACTTTGGAGACAACCAGCCCAGTGCCGTCTCAACTAGAGGTCGCAAACGGCGCCAGGCTCAGCGGCTACTGTCGAGATCATGTACCCCGAGTACTTGATGACCCGTACTCATACACGTGGGCCAAGACCCTGAGGAGTTTTGGGGTCGGACGACGGCGCACGAACGCGCGGTCCAACCCCCGAGGCGACGACCTACGACAGACAAGTCAGCCGCGCTAAGACACATGGCGACGTCAACCTCCGAAAGCCGATAGGTACAGCGTTATGTCATATTTATTTCGGTGGCCAACCGCCAACTGTCCTGACGGGACAGGACGGGATCACCACGACGACACTCCAGTCGAAGCTACAGTACCAAACGAGCCGCGGGAGTCAGCGGATAAGATCTGCCGGCACTGTGGCTGACGCTACAGTGCCGGACAGGAGCCACAGTGCTCGCCACTGCGTGCGACGCGACAGGTCACGCCCGCGCATGGGCGTAACGAATGATGACGACGTTAGTGGAGGACCCACCTGTCAGCGAGACAACAGAACCCACCATTTTGTAACTCTGGACCACCCTATATAAAGGGGGCCCGGAGAGCGATAGAACAGAAGACAAGAAAAAAAGCCCAGAGCTCTTGCGTGCACCCATTCACGCGCAAGCAACCCCACGAACACGTGCATCGAGCACCCACAATCTAGGCACCGGATCCTCTCTCGAAGAGAGAATCCGACCCCTTGTACTCTTCCACCGAGATAAATCATCCCCTGGACGTAGGGTGTTACACCGTTCGAGGTGGCTCGAACCAAGTAAAAACTATTTAAGTCTATCATAGACTAAGCCACATCGAATACGAAGGCACACCACCCCCACAATCGTATTTCGTACTGTGCCGGTGGTCAGAACACCGACAACTTAACATCGGTTAGACAAGGGCATGATGAATTTGTGAATGATTACATTAAAAGATTTATAAGTACTAGAAACCGATGTTTTGTTTTGACAATTTCTAAAAAGGATTTGGCTGAACTAGCTTTTAATGGCCTATGTAGCTATCTTAGAGAAAAATTTGAAGGCTATGATTGTTCTACTATTAATCAATTGCAACAAAGAGCTTTGGCTTATGAAAGCCAAAATAAAGAAGTAAAAGAACA
Source organism: Zoysia pacifica (assembly GCA_001602315.1). Classification (NCBI taxonomy): domain Eukaryota; kingdom Viridiplantae; phylum Streptophyta; class Magnoliopsida; order Poales; family Poaceae; genus Zoysia; species Zoysia pacifica. Next base: position 117,267 of record BCLH01000138.1, on the reverse strand, counting down.
ACATAAGTCACATCGTCCTAGTGTGCATCTACTTGAGTATAATTCAGATTTGGACAATGATAGTAAAGATGTTTAAGCTGCTGAATTTGCATGGCCATCCAAAGCTAATCCTCATTCTTGTGATTCTCTTAAGCCAATTCATAAAAATCGGCAAGATGAGATAAAATTTACTTTTGATGTAGCTAAGTGTGATAGAATATTCGATGAGTTGAATAAAGGAGGCTACAACAAGATGTTGCATGCCCTCTCGTTGCTTTATGTGTTGAAGCGACGTGCTTATTGTACGTGACATAATTCTTTCTCTCATACTACTAATGATTGTAATGTATTTTGAAGGCAAATACAATCGACCATTAATGAACAATGATTGTCTTTTAGGGAGATGCAAATAGATAGACATCCCTTTCCCATTAACACTCTTGAACTACAGAATGTAAAAGTGTTGGTTCGGCCAGAAGAAGCCGATACAACCAAAGGCAAGAATGTGATCATTGGTGAGGAAAGAAAGGAAAACACAAACCCTTCAAGGGAAGTGGTGTTAGAAAATTGCTCGGATGGTAAAGAGTCTTTAAAAATCACTATTAAAGCCTTTAGACTCGGAGGCAAGCCAAGAACACTCAAAATTCGGTTCATCCTGTTACCCAGCCGAAAATGCTCAAACCGAAGAATCCTAAAGTAAGGAGGTGAAAAATAAATGAGCCAAAGATGAAAGACAGAAAGGTAAATTTCAGACCTACCTTTTGGCTACCTTTTATCAAAATATATGAACCAAAAGACCATTTTGAAGAATCGATCAGTGAAAGCAATACAAAGCCTCCTCTAGATAACAGGCGATCAAACCCTCATCGGTTGGATCCGGTCAACAATGTAATTAGGATTGGAAGCATAGATGTGGTCATCAAGGAACCACCAAAAGGGTCGATTATTGTAAATGATCAGATTAATTCAAAACACACTATAGATCCTAAAAGTTCTAAAGACAACAGTTGCTCTCTTGACAAGTGTTTCCAGCCGAGGTGGTGTCCCTCTGGCTTAACTCGAACTAAAAAGAGAAGATTGCAAAGATTACGCAATCAAGAGAGCAAAAATCAGGGATCTAACCAAGTAATTGATCCATCATGTAAAATAATGTCTCCACGATCTCCTTCAAATATCAAAAAAGAATGGAGACCTAAACAAGTAAGTTTGGCTTCTAGTTAGGCAATAGTAGAACTTTATGGCCGATATAGTATTATCGCTCTTAGAACAAAAGGTCGATGAGTTTCATCGCCCTTAGGCAAGTTTTGGATATTCTTTGGCACGTTAGCTTTGCCAAAAAAACAGGGGGTATATGTTGACATCCAAATGTTGCACGCTAAGAAGATCGGAAGTTCCGGTTTAATAGACCGAAAATGGCCAAAAATATATAAATTCCATCCCATAATCATTATTTCACAAGAATTGTTTTTCAATATGTTTTTCAGGATGTGGAAGATATTTTTGAAGAGTTTGGCTAAATTCAATTAAATAAGGAAAGAAGTGCTTAAAAAGACAAAAATGAATTCAAATTCATAATTTGATGGTTCCAAAACATAGCCCTCGTCGAGACGATCAAAACGGATATATGGATCACCCAAATTGAAGCCTAGACAAGAAAATCACGGCCTTAACAAAAATGGATGTAAGACTACGACCCAGAACCGGAGACTCTGGCAAACCTCTTTCTTGAAAAAAAAAATTTAGGCAACCGGAGTGTCTAGTACCAGAGTATCCGGCCTAGAGCCGGAGTATCTGATATTCGAAGTTTGTTTTTGGTAGTTTCTACACTAAATTGAAGTTAATTTATTTCCTAATTAAAGAGATATGTGGCTCCACAAGGTAAGACCACACCACCTCTATATAAAGAGGCCTAAAGACGATTGAGGAGGTAACCTAATCAATCCTATCGTTTGCCTTTACATTTTGTGCCTATGTAAACCCTAATCCCTTACTCAACCCTCATTTTGCTATTATTCATTCATCCCAGCGACGTTTGAAGGCGATCCGACTGACTTTACCGAGCTTGGATCAACCCTAAGAAAGTTTTGCTGCACGGGATCCCTCTCGAGCTTGACTTTCTCGGTGCTACAGTTCATTTGGTGTCTAAGTGATGCTGGCGTTTTTGCACATGGACGTGCACGTGGTGTGTTGGCCTAGGGCTCGATTTCGGTGTCAACAGTGTCATTCTAGATTTACACATTTCTATCTTTAATTATTCATCTTAATCAAAAAATTTATGAAAATATTATATTTTATTTGAAATGATCTATTATTAGAAATACTTTAAGCGTGACTTGTTTATTTTTTGTATTTTTATAATTTTTTTAATAAGATGAATGATCAAATGTTGTTTTCTAAAAATAAAAAATGTCACTAATTTTGGAATGGAGGGAGTGCTTTTTTTTTAAATCTTCCTAAACTACTACTCCTATTTAGATACTCAGTTATCTGTCAGAGATGCTCTAACAAGTATTGTCTCGTGCTTTCTGTTTATCATGATGAATGCCGCTTGAGTTTTAATTCCTTTAAGTGTGTCTGTTATGTTTGAACATTCACAAGAGCTGCACTAATACTCCCCTCATAATTCTCGTACTTCGTGCAATTCGTACTCAGGCACATCAAATGGAAGTTCCAAAATGTATGGAATGCCAATGCAGGTGATATCACAAAAAAATAATCAGAAACCTTGAATCTGATGGCTTCTGGGTCTAAACATGTGTGTAGGACTAATCTCACCAGTCTACTCTACTCTTGGGTCTCATGGACCGAAACTATAACTATTACAGACTGCTAACGGCAAATGAAAAAAAATACTCCCTCCAGTTTTAAAATGGGCAAATTCCTTATTAACCATAAAAAAAGAACAAGCTTCTTATCAACCACTCAAAATTTTCATTTTCCTTATTAACCATTAACATCTATTTTTCTTTCCTCATTTACCACTCCTATACATTTGGGGCTTTGGAAAAAAAAAAGTAAAAGACTTATTTGCCCCTTTATCATTTTTTACTAAGTTTTCTCATTACACATTTTAGTAAACGTTGTCTAATTTTTAGGAACAGTTCTCACTTTCAATTCAATTCAAATTCAAAATTAAAATTTCATGTGAACAATTTTATTTTCTTTTGAGTGCAAGGGCCATAATGTGAATTTATAAGAGAGGATTGATTCCTCCCACATCCACTAAAATATAAAAAAAAAACTTAGCAAAAAAAATAATAGAGGGGCAAACACATTTTTTCAAGTCTCTAAAATGTATATGATGGTGAATAAGGAAAGAAAGTTAGCATTAATGGTTGATAAGGAAACTCAAAATTTTAAGTGACCAATAAGAAATGTATGGTTTTAATATGGTTAATAATAAAATTTACCCTTTTAAAATATTAACACTATTAATTTCTACATCAACTTTAACTATTCATCTTATTTAAAATTCTATCAAAATATATACAATTATTAGTCGTGTGTCAAATACAACTAATGATAAATAAATTATAATAAAATGTATTATATTTATCCTACTTTTTAATAAAATTAGTTGTGTATCAAAATTGATATTTAAAATTGACTGTGTCAATATTTTAAAACTGGAGGGAGTATGGGTGTGTTTTGGTAAGATTCTGATTTTCTGAAGAATAAAAAATGTTTCAGTCTAGAAACATTTCTAGTCAGAAACATAACCACTTTAAAAATTGTTTGACAAATTTTAGTGATTCAGATTCAATAAAGCGAGGAGGAGAATTGGAATGATCACTATCCCCTTGATGTGTTGTGTTAATATTAAAAATATCAAAACAACTTTAAGGATCTTTAGAAACTAACTGTACAATTTTAAAAAAAATTTGAAACTAACTCAATGAACCTTGAGGAACAACTTTAGCAACTAACAGAACAAATTTAAAAAATTTTAAGAATTAAGGGTACAACTTTAGAAAACTTTAGAAACTAACAAATAATTTTAAAAAATTTTGGGAATAAATCAGAAGGTATCTACACAAAAAGCTCGATGAGACAAACCACACAAAATAAATTTGAAAAAAATTAGAAACTTAAGAAAACGTTTTTGAATTTTGGAAAATTAAACCGAGGGTGGGGCAAAGTGGCACCCATGAATAGAATCGGTGTGAAACACCTCTCCAGCCGTTTCACTCGTCCAAGTCAAAATTTCGAATTGTTTCACCTGTTTCAGCGATGGAACCTTTCACTGTTTTAGCCATCTGTCGGTGATTCTATTAATTCTGGCCAGAAACAGAATTGTTTCGGTCAACCAAACGGAGCCATGTTTCAGCCACCCTATTTAAGGACTGATGCCTCGTTAGCATGCCACAAATATGACAAGCGGATATTAGGGCACTCCCAATGGTACATTAATAGTAATTTCTATTCTTCTTAACTAGCTTGACACGTCAATATTTTGCTTATGTGGCAAAAAAATTAATAAAGAGAGTGAAGGATAAAAAACCATTTCTGCCACTAAACAACCACCTCTTCACTAAAACCAAAGCACTAGAACCTCCCCTCGATATAGTCATGTCAGTCGTGATCTATGCGCACATGCAGCGAGAGATGATGGGTTGATACTGCTATTGTTCCATGTTTAAAATTTTGAGTGACAACTGGCTAGTAGAAACAAATATCTGTTATCATGGTTAACTAATAAACTGTCACGTGATTATTTCGTTCAAATAAATAGTATTCTAGTGATGGAATATGGAATCCGTAGAGACCATGTGGATCCGCTCATGACATAGGAGTATAAACCAAAGTTGCCTAAGCCGACATCCCGTCAAAAAGATGATTAAAAACAACATAACATAAACTAATCTACACCATTAAATAGGTACACATGAACTAGGAACCACTTTTTATAGCACAAGGCTGTTACCTGAAAAATCTCAGACAAAATCAAGTGATTTGAGACGTAATATTATAGCATAGCAACATAATTTAAAACACTTATGAATTGTAACAGTTATACAGAATTGGTTTCTTAGAGATAGTCCATGCAGTACGAACTGTAAAGGTTTGAAATGGAAATAAGAAGTGTAAATAACACGAACACCTCTGCAAATGGTTGAGAAACGTGTCAATTTATGAACAGGGGTTCTTCCCGGACTCAATTATAGTGGACCTGCAAAATGTACCCATAGAAACAATATGCATTAGTTTTCTCTAGAATATTGTAGCAATAGCAACAAGTGAAATCTTGGTTATCGTATTTTACTGCACACGCATGACAGGTATATGTCCCAGCCTTCCCCTTGCAATGCTTTCTCGCAAATTCTGTTGGAAATCAGGATGCAAGCTCCGAAAACAGACTTCTTGTATTGACAACGGAAATTCCATGCCATCAGGGACATTGGCTAGCTTTTTCAGACCATGAAGTCTTAGGTACTCAAGAGAGAGCAGTGCTCCTTTCTCTATATAAATATGAGTAATTTCCACCATATCTGTTAAGGATATCCCTTTCATCTTTGGGAACCAGCCATCATAGAAACCCAGTTGTTGCCCATCAAATGTCCCTTTAAGTTGTAGGCTTGTCAAATTTGGTAGTTTGGAAAGGTATGGAATTGGATTATATGTAAGATGGCACCAGCATAAACTCAACCTGACGAGACAATTTCCATGAACTGAGAACAGTGGAGATTTGAGCAATCCACCTGCCAAACGACCTGTCAATTGAAGTGTTTGAAGTTCATGTGGCAAGATCAAATCATCTAGCATGAGCATCTCATCCTGATTGATTGCCTTCACATGTAATCTCAAGAGACGTTGCAGCTTTGACAAAGAACAACATAACTGTGTGCAGTAATTGCTTCTAACATCTGAAATGTAAAGGCTTCTTAGTTGCTCTAGATTCCCTAGCCTCCTGATAAACTGTCTGGATGCTCGGACTTCATCTAAAGTTTGTAACTCCTTCAAATCCGAAAGGCCATCATCAGTTATTCCCACACCTATGGAGTGGTTGAAACTTGAGCTTGTGGCGTCAAGCAACTTCCAGACAAGTATGTGCCGTAGCTTCTTCATTTTTGAAAATCCACAAGGAAAAATCACCAACTGAGTCCTTTCAAGACTGAGGGTTTGCAGATTATGGAGTCTGGTGATTTGTTTTGGCAGCGACGTCACATTTGTGTCATTGAGGCACAAATATTTGAGATTAAATAATTCACCAATTGAATGGGGGATAGTTTCAACAGGTAGGCCCGATAAGTCTAGTACTGCAAGATACTTAGTTTTAGAGGGAATCAGAGAGGACCACGAAGAAGAGGGCATAGTTGTATCAAAACTTAAAAAGGTACGGAACCTCCATGGATTTATGTTAGTGCTGGCATCTGTATTGCATCGAAGCACTGACATACCACGACAATCTGCTACAAGCTGTACAAACCCAAAACTGTCATCATAAGTTGAACCAAAGCTCTCTTTTTCAGAAAGCATAACTGCAAGTTCACGTACAAGATCATGCATACAGAAATGTCGAATCCTACCAAAACTGTTCCTCTCTGTAACTTGAATCATACTTCGATGGACAAGTTCACTGAGGTAGCTTTCTGCAACCTCTTCCAAGCTCATTGATCCTCTATTTTCAACAAATCCTTCTGTGATCCACAATCTGATCATCTTCTTTCTTCGAAGGAGATAGTCTTCTGGGAACATAGCACAATATAAGAAACAGTTTTTCAAATAATTTGGTAGACGCTTGTAACTTAAGCTCAAAATCCAGTCAACATGGTTTAGATCCTGATTATTCTGCAACTCCCATATTAGTTGACTGTAGAAACATTTCCAGACGGCTTCACTTTTTTCTCTTAGTTATAGTAAGCTACCGATGGCAACAAGTGCTATTGGCAACCCTTCACATTTCTTCACAATTTTTTCACCCCAGTTCTGTAATTCTTGAGTTAGAACAGGAACTTCAATCTTCCGAAATGCTTTTCTGCAAAATAAAACCCATGCGTTGTCCATATCTAGAGGCTTCATCTTGATCTTGCAAGCTTCTTCAGCTACTGAAGCTACTTCATCAATTCTTCTTGTTACAATTAGTACACCTCTTTGGCCATTACAACTAAAAAGCAGATCCCTACTCTCCAACAGAATTCCAGCTCCCCATACATCATCCAATACGATAATGTAGCTCTTTTGGTGAAGGATTGTTCTCAGCATTGCTCGTAACTCCTCAATGCCCATCTTTGCAACATCAGACTGCATATCATTGTTGTTCTCACTTAGTTCTTTCAACATATTTCTCATAATATTGCCAATTTTACACAGTTGTGAAACAGAAACCCATGCACGACAATCAAAGCAGGACCCTTGTCTACTGTACACATTGTGAACAAGAGTACTTTTGCCCAAGCCACCCATGCCTGATATAGCAATAATACACACAGAATTGTTTTCTGAGAACAGTAATTTGGTCAGGATTTCCCTATATTTCTCGACACCAACAAGCAAATCTTCATTGTCCAGTGGTCTGTTTCCGGTTATATACACTTCAGATTTGTTAATATAGTCTGGCATCTCAATATCAAGTCCACCAAGTGTTGGCAGTATCCATCGGTCCCGCCTGCATGACAGTTCCTTTAGCTTCTCCTTTATTTTGTGGACTTGTATGCAATCTATTGACGCCGAATCGAGTCCCGGCCAACACACCGCTCGCACGTCTGTGTGCAAGAACGCCAGCGTTTTTTTAACGCCGAGTTTGGGCAGCACCTAGAAAATCTCGCCTCGAGAGAGACCCCGTCGAAGGAGGATGGTCCTAGAGTTGCTCCGGAATCGGTCAAGCCAGCCAGATCGTTCTCAAACATTACCGGGATGAAAAAAGAACAGCAAAACGAGGATCGACTAAGGGGATTAAGGTTAGAGAAGTGCAAAATGTAAAGGGTTTGATCGATTGGGTTACCTCTCAACGGGCCATGAGCCTCTGTTTTATAGAAATGGATTGTCTTATCCCTCAGGGCAACGTATCTCTCAAGTTAGGAAAGAAATTGGAATTGATCTGCTGAAAACTTTTCGACGCTACCGGAGTCTCCGGTAAAGTGTCGGACACTTCGGTGACCGGAGTCCACCAATATGACACCGGAGGATCCGTCGTGTAAATCTGAAAAACTCGAGAGGGCCTGCGGACACTCCGGTGTAGAAAACACCGAACCCGAAAGGGCTTACCGGACAGTCCGGCAATGTTCGATCACTCCTTCGAGCCGAGTGCCCAAACCCAAGAGGACTTACTGGATAGTCCGACACAATGCCAAACATTTCGATGGGCGAAATGTCCAAACCCAAAAAGACTTACCGGACAGTTCGGCACAGTGTCGAACACTCCGGTGAGCGAAGTGTCCAAACCCGAAAGGCTTTACTGAAGCTCCGGCATTGTACCAGACACTTCGGTGAGACTATTTTTTTATGTGTTAACATATGTCCCCCTGCTTTTTTGTAAAGTCTCTGCACCATAAAGCATTCTAAGTACCCAAAAACATCTAAGGGCAATGGTTTTCTCAACTCATCGGCCATTGCACCATTCTTAGCGACGATATCCTTTATATCAACCATTCTTTCTTTAAGCTTTTTGCCATTCACTTAGGTGATACTTTTTCAAGTACCGGTCATTAAAGGCCTTAAGCAATGACTCTTCACTCATATTTTTCACTATATAATATATATATATATATATATAGTCGGCGATAATTTTTCCTATTCAGTATAACCCTTCCCAACTAGAAGACCATTTTTCGAACTTGTTCCTTCTTGAGCCTATGGGCAAAATATTCCAAGCCAATTCGCCCACCTGAAAAGATTTAACTTTCACCTTTTTATTGTAGGCTCTAGCAACTCTAGCCTTACCTCTCTCAATTTCTTTCAAGGCATTTAAACACTTATCGATGACTTTATTGATATTGTCTAGCATTAGAGTTCTATACTCATTGGTGGATAAATCATTTTAATTAGCTAATTTTAAAGATTATAGATTTACCTCGACGAGTAAAACGACCTCTTGTTCATACGCAAGTTCATAAGATGTTACTTTAGTTGCCCTGTACCTGCCCCGTACCTAGATATCTGATGAACCCACAAAGGTTCTGATAAGACTTCATGCCACTTCTTGAGATGGTCTTCTATCTTTTTTTTAATAAGTTCAATCAACGTTTTGTTTCTAGACTCGACCTGACCATTGATTTGAGCATAATATAAAGATGAATTATCTTAATCCCGTAAGATTTGACAAATTCTTTGACATGACCGAACGTAAAGAAAGTACCTTGGTCGATAGTCAAAGTTTGCGGTATGCCAAATCTACGAATAATATGCTCGGTAAGGAACTCATTTACTTCTTTGGACGTCATGTTCTTGAGAGCCACCGCTTCGGTCCATTTGGTGAAATAGTCCGTTGCTACTAACAGGAAGCGGTGTCTTTTTGAAGATGGAAGATGTATTTACCTTATGAAATCCAATCCTCATTCTCGAAATGGGCACGGTTTTATAATAAGGTTCATCATGGCAGTGGGCGTCAATAGAATATTGTCAAACTTTTGGCACTCTTCGCACCTCTTTGACTAACGATAACAATCGGCAATCATGGTTAGCCAATAGAACACAACTCTTCTTAGCAACCATTTCATTTTCAGAGCCGATTGATGCATACCATAAATGCCCTCATGAACTTTTCCCATAGCCACTTTGGCTTCATCTTCACCCACACATTTTAACAGTAAATCATCTCCCGTTCGGCGGTATAAATCACCATCAATCAAAGTATATCAAAGTATATTTGAAAGCTACATGTCAAACCTTTCTATCCACACTTTGAGTTGGACTACGAATATATGAAATTATAGATGATCTCCAATCAAGCGATTCGACACCATCATAGCTTGATATGTTAGTATCGGAATGGTCTAGCTCCAATACCTCAAGCATCGGTTTCTTTTTCACTGAAAATCTACCTTTACTAACATTGTAACCCGATGCATGTTGAGCCAACCCATTGCCTTCACTGTTTTCTAGCTTAGGCATATGATGTATATTAAATTCATTTATTCTTCTAATGATGTCTAGACACTCATCTAAGATGTCATTTAATGATCCGTCTAAGCATTGAAAATTTTCAAAAATTTGTTACACTACTAACAACGAATCACCGAAAGCCTCTACATGCTTAACCCCGATGGACTCTAACATCTATAAACCGAACAACAATGCTTCATATTCGGTTTGGTTTTTGGTACAATCATACTCTAATCGGTTTGAGAATTCAAAGCGTGCATCATGAGGAGATACTAAAGCCACACCAAAACCTTGACACTTTTTACAAACCGATCCATCAAAATATAATTTTTAAAGGGTAAAAATAACGTAAGTAACATCTAGATCATGTTTTAAATCAATCCGATATTTAACAATAAAATTAGCAACAATTTAACCTTTCATAAATTTCAACGATTCATAAGCCAAATCATACTCAATCAATGTATAAGCCCATTTACCAAGCCTACCACTAGAAATCGACCTATGCAATATATGTTTAATAACATCGATTTGACAAACAACCACACAAGTACTAGCTAACAAATAGTGTCTCAACTTGGTGCAAGCATGATAAAAAAAAAAAACATAGTTTCACGATGAAAGTGTACCTTGTTTCCACATCAATCAGTCATCGACTCACATACGTGATCACATACTCTTTTCCTTTGACTTCTTATGTCAAAACAACACCAACTACATCGTCTTCCGCCGCTACGTAAAGACGGAAAGGGACTCCTCCTTTAGGCGCTCTAAGCACTGGCGGCGAAGATAAGTATTTTTTGATTTTCTCAAAAACTTCTTGCTATTTTGCCCCCCAAGTAAATTCGGCCTCATTCTTTAATCGAAAAATAGGAGTAAATACATTAATTCTTTCCGACAAGTTGAAAATAAATCGTCTTAAGTAATACACTTTTTCTAAGAAGCTTTACAACTCTTTCTTACAAGTAGATGCTTGCACATTTTTAATTGTCTCTATCTTTTTAAAATCTACCTCTATGTCTTTTTCATAAATTATGAAGCCTAAAAACTTCACGGACGATACAACAAAAGAACAATTGAGCGGATTCATTTTCAAACCAAAACAACGCATTCGATCCAAGGCAAGTTGCAAATCGGTCAAATGAGAATCTAAATTGGCCGATTTGATCACCACATCATCTATGTAAATCTCCATGATAACACCAAGTAAATTATGAAAGATAAAGTTTATAGTTTTTTAATATGTGACACCCGTATTCTTTAATATAAAAGTCATAACAACTCACTCAAACAATCCTACAAAACCGAGACATCTAAAAGCACTTTTAGACATAACATCTTCGACCATGAAGATTTAGCTGTATCCCGCATTACCATAAAAAAAGCTAATAACTCTAAAGCCAAAAGCATCATTAATCAACAAATCAGCTATAGACATAGGATATTCATCTTTAGGAGTGGCTTTATTTAAATTTCAGCAATCAATGCAAACTCTAATTTTACCGGTGTTTTTCTTTTCCACCGGCACGATGTTAGATATCCACTCCGCATACCTGCAAAATCTTATGAATTTTGCATCAAATAATCGGTTAATTTCTTTTTTAATCCGATTATGTATATTTGGGTTAAACCTCTTCATCGGTTGCGTAAAAGATCTAAAACCAGGTATTATTGGAAGCTGATGTTCGACTAACTCGCGACTCAACCCGGACATTTCATTATAAAATCATGCAAAGTAGTCCACATATTCTTTTAGTAAATCGATTAGCTTCACCTTATAATCGGCTTTCAAATTTTTATTTATATAAGTTGATCTCGGATTATCATCACTGCCAAGATTCATCTCTTCAAGAAGATCGACTGATGTGAATCTTTGTCCTAACTTATCCATATCTTCTATTTTCTCGATAGCTTCGCACATATCGTTCGTATTGGACCGATAGTGTTCCACTCTCTTTTGCAACCAATTAACATTACAATCCATTAAATCATATTATATAGTTGCGTCGATTCTTCATCGGCTTTACATTAACCGGTACAAAACCATCTCTAGTCACACTAAGAAAATCATAATCCGTCTAAACCAGTGAAGCACTTGACGGCGTGATGTGACAAAGAAGATGATTCGGCCATAGAAACACAAGCCGATGCATCCGCATGAATGATCTCTACATCATCACATATCTATTGTATCAAAAATTGGTGTACGGTAGAAGGAACACATCTATTGGCATAAATTCAATGACGCTCTAAGATCAAGCTATATCTACCGCGCACATCGGCAACAAAGAAAACAGTAGCCATGGTCCTGCTTCCAACGATGAGTTTCATAGAAGCGACCCATTTAACCTTAATAGGGTCTCCTCCACTCACACCGTTCAAAAGTCATGTTGGTCCGGATGAGCTCGTCATCGGCCTTAGCTAGCTTCTTAAACAAAGAATACGGCACTAGATTAACAATAGCACAGCCATCTACAAGCATGCGAAAAATCGGTGAACCATTAATATGACCTCTCACATGGAGGGGTTTCAAATGGTTTTCCGATTCCTCGGACTTTTCGAAAATACCAATTTTCGGTCTAAAATCGAATTGTGCCATGACTTCTTCCTCTATAGGCCAATAATCGAAAAAGGACAAACAAATAGTGTTAATATCCATACCTTGTCGAAGCGATGTAGGCTTTTAGTCCAAAAAGTCGTCGTCATCGAACTTGGACATGTCGACATCTCCTGTGAGTGAGGGCACTGTGGAGTCTTCTCTCAAGACGGCGTCGGCCAAACTAAGTGGCTTTGAAGTAGCCTTCGCTTCCTCTGTCACCGGTGAAGTAGAGGCCTCGGGCTCTTTAACCCTCCACTGCTTATCTTGAGAGACCATCGGCTTGATCTCGTTGAAGACCTCATCACTCCTTTTCTCCGCCTTTCTTCTCGCATCTTCCAGAGACACAACCTTTGGAGCTTCCTCTTTTGAGTATGGGTCAAACCAGACGGACACCTCGGTTGCGTATACTTGAAGGAGTTCTTGCTGCTGCTAGCTTCATGGTCATGGGAAGCCTTTTCGATCGGATCACCTAAAGTGATCGGTCCAGTGAAAACTCCTCCGATTTTGACATCGGTTGTACCGATTTTCACACCTCCGAATGCACTCTTTTGATGAACAATAGTAGAGGAAGCAGGTTCATTACTTTGCTATGGGCGCCATTCTTGCTTAGGCGCGGTGGTGGAGCTCCCTCCTTGAGTCTTGATCGGTCTAGAATCTGTCCGATCCGAGATAGAGTTGAAAAGCCTTATGAAGACATCTCCTCTCGGCCCGTTCCACTCCATATGAAACGGCTGGTATGGCAATGAGAGAACGAGCATCGGTGACATGGGCATCGACGGCGCGTGCATCCATAGTCCCATGTATGGATGCCCCACCGGGAACAGTGGGTAAGGCATAAAATAGAACCACAGTGGCGGCTCCTCGAAGCCCTGTGGAGGAAAAGGAGGGGGCCATGCATATTCATAGTTGGCCTCATCTTCTTCCTAGATGGGCTGCCTCCCCTAAGTGGCGACCTTGACCGCTTCATAGACCGATTATTCAAATCGGTCTTTTGATTCTTGTATTTAGCTATAAGACAGTCGAAAGCGTTTTTGGGCTCCATCATCCGATCGGTGGCTTTACTTTGGTCTACCTTCCATTTACCCACCTCCGGTTTCTTTGGCTTTATTATCTTGCCCCCCCCTCACCCCCGAGTCTAGGGTCTGAGATGGTGAACTTGAGAGACTCTTGACCATCAAGAGATTTCTCGAACATCACCTTGTTAGAAGCCCCTTTCTCACAAGGAGAAATAGGCATCTCCTCCCCGATGATCACGTTCTTCCCCTTGATAGTATCGACTTGATGAGGCCGAATCAACACCTTAGAATTAAGCTCTAGAGTGTTGACTAAGAAGGAGTGCTTGTCAATCTGCATTTACTTAAGACTCAATCGTCCCTCATTAAGAGTCGATTGAACTTGTCGACAAAAAACATTTCAATCATTACTTGAATTTGACGAAGTCGAGAACACGTCATCCTACAGGATATGGGATCGAATCAAAATACGCGGGGTATGGTTTTTGATAAATTCCTTCCCTCTCCTTAAGGTCCACTCTTAGTGTCTCACGAAATTGTTTATTTAAGTTCTCCTTAATGCACGCCATACACTCCTCTATGTTAGCAATGGGTAGCCTAATAGACATACTCGATGATGGAGGGTGTGCACTTGTTTTCATGGCGCTAAATATTTTATTAAGGACAAGGCCATGAGAGATTCCTATACCGCTTGGTGGGATGGGGTGCTATGTGCAACGGTACGGTAAGGAGGAACAAAGTTAGCCAATTCGCTCAATCGATTCGTAGCCGGATTGGGAATACTAGTAATTGACCCTACGCTAGTGAGAGACACTACTAAAGCGTTGGTTTGTACGGGTAATGAAAAACTAGTTTGTTAACTAAACTAGTTCAACGACATGCCATACGTAGGTTGTTCTACTTTAGAGGTAATAGGCGCCAATGTACTAGCTACACGTGCAATATGAGACGAAGATACAATACTAACATTTTTAGCTTTAGACAAGTTTTTTTATCATGTATTGCATATTATTAGTTAAGACCTTTTTCATGTCAGCAAAATAGTATGAAAGGTCTTCAAAACTAACGGGAAGGCGCGAAGATGTCTTTACATTGGCAGCACCCATGGCCACGTCGTTGTCAACGGTCGAAAGAACGGGCTCCTTCACTTGAGAAATCGCGCATTGGCGGTCCTTAAAACACGCCAAGTACTCCTGCAGTTCTTGCTCCTCACGCGCCTTACGCGCCTCTTCGGAGGCCCTCCAGCGTTTCAAAAACGCCTTGCGCGCTTACTCGAGCAACTCCTTCAAAGATGGCATAACGATGTTCATCGCAGAGATCTCGGAGGTCATAGTGGAAATGATGATTCGGTTTGTGCAATCAGAATCACTCGTCCCCAGCGGAGTCGTCAAAAAGTGTGTTGACGCCGAATCGGGTCCGAGCCAACACACTGCTCGCACGTCTGTGTGCGATAACGTCGACGTTTCTTCAACGTCAGGTTTTAGCAGTACCTGAAAAATCCCTTCTCTAGAGAGACCCCGTCGGAGGAGGATCATCCAAGGGTTGATCTGGGCTCGATCAGACCAGCCGGATTGTCCTCAAACATTACCAGAACGAAAGAAGAACAGCAAAAAAGAGGTCGAGTGAGGGGATTAAGGTTAAAGAAGTGCAAAATGTAAAGGTAAATGGTTTGATCGATTAGGTTACCTCTTAACCGGCCATGGGCCTCTGTTTTATAGAGGTAGAATAATCTTATCTCGCAGGGCAACGAATCTCTCAAATTAAGAAAGAATTTGGAATTGATCTGCTGAAAACTTTCTTAAATTGACACTACCGGAGTCTCTGGTAAAGTGAACACTCCGATGACCGAAGTCTCTGGTATGACGCTCGAGGATCCGTCGTGTAAATCCGAAAAACTCGAGAGAGCCTGCCGGACACTCTGATGTACAAAACACCGAACCTGAGAGTGCTTACCGGACAGTCTGGTAATACGCTGGTCACTCCGGTGGGCCGAGTCCCCAAACCTGAGAGGGATTACCGGACAGTCCGGCACAGTGCCGAACACTCCACTGGGTGAAGTGTCCAAACCTAAGAGAGCTTACCGGAGGCTCTGGCATTGTACCGAACACTCTGGTAGAATCATTTTTTTGGGTGTCAACACAATCCTGTCCAAAGAATGGAAGGCCTGTGGTCTCTTGGCCATGTTCCTTAAAATACTCCACAATCCTATCCGCTGGTGATCACCAACCACATAAATGAATTGATCAACAATGTCTTCAATGTCATATGCCAACCCCCTAACTTGATTAATCCAAGTATCCAACACTGTATCAGTACTCGTACCTATTTTTATGAGGAATACATTTATAATTTCATGTTCTTCCTTTATCAACTCCATGTTTGTTGGGAGTGATGCAACTAAATCAGCGTTTTTTGTGAGCAAAGGCTTTGCAAGGTCAATAATCTCTCCTGCGACAGCAATGCTTATCTTTTTGACAGCTAGAAGAATAGCTATCTCTGCCATTGTTTCCGTACTGTTTTGCTTCTATGGTTTGCCACAAATTGGCTTGCTCTCTTAAGCACCTGTATCCACACTGTGTAGTCCATAAAAACCAAATAATGGTTAAAACAATTATAATATAAATTCATTTTTGAAACTGGAATTTCTTTTCTCATTTGAAGTAAGCAGTTAGCAGAGTAACACGGTGTTTAGATCTCAATAACCAAATGGGCAAAATAAAACTAATATTTGTTTCAAAATTTTAAGGGGCAATAACGAATTTATTTTACTCGGACACACAATTGTGATCAATAATTCTAAGTATAGCACATACAACCTAACTGGAATCCTTTGTCAAAACCTAGCTTGTTCATCAACTAGATAAACAACTAATGAATATTGGTATTACACAGCAGGTAAGAGAATGGTGAGAAGTTGATGTAGCAGGGAATATAAAATGAAACTCAGTCACTGATTATGTTGCTGATTACCTGCTCAGGTACAAGAAGACCGTGCCGACTGGATCAAGAAAGAGTAACTGGAATGCAGTCCTAAATTGTTCCTCATGTCACAACGCAAGCACTTACTGCCAGTTACTGATCTCCTAGAAGAACTGTAAAATCAAGAGAGTTGTAATCGTACGGCAATGGAAAAGGTAAATGACAAATTCATTTGAACCAGAACACTAGTGGGACTGTGAATCATAGCAAAATTAAGGATTTCTGTGCGCAATCCAGCGGACAAGTTTTTCCCTAAAGCATATTTGCCCTGGGTCAAGTTGCTTTGGAATAAATACTACACAACAGGCACAATCCATAATGAAACAAAAATTGGTCCTTGATATTAGACTATGACCTCTGTATCGTCCAGGGAGAAGAACAGTCTACGACACTATTTCTTCAGATGCAGCTGAGCCACAAATTGTTGTGCATATATGTGGAATACAATTTCCGGCTAACCTTATCCAACTCAAGTGCTGAAACATATGAAACTATCACTAAAGCTTCCCTTCTATATGGAAATTATCATGCTCATGGCATGAAGCATATGGTCATTCATGCTCATCTGAACATTCTGAGATTTCCTTCCTGACCCTCGCGTCGTCCCCTGGGCGACTCAAGCGGCGCTGCCGCTACTACCCACACTCCCTACCCATCCCCGGCCACCGCAGGAGCTCGAAAGACAACCTGGATGACGGCCAGGATGGTGGCGGCGGAGCTATCATTGGGAAATTTTTCATCCCCAGTGAGAATAAAGTCGACGCTCCACAGAGACTAATTGTTTGAGCGCCGGAGTCGTTGGGGAATTTACACATACAGATAGGATAATGTATTTGACGATCCCATAGTTACAATTTAGGTTATATATCAATTATCTGCCAACAGAGATCACCGGCCATTTGACACAACGTCAGTCATGGCATAGATTTCGACAGAAAAAAATCATTAACAAACAATCTTCACCTAGTCAAGCAATCAACATCTGGGAGGGATAGGAACCATGGGAGATCTAAGAGTCCGTCTGTGATTAGCAACACCAGAGACAACTCGCTGCCAGCCTATCACAATCAAGAACAGGGAGACAAGAAATCACTTCTTACCTACATGCATTGCCTGCTTCAAATCTTCTATGAATTATCTGCTTCGTCTAATCTTCTCAAGAGATGGTGCCTTAACTAGCTAGTGGCTACTAGCGGTGCCAACATGACTCTTCTATCTAGCCAAACTATTTTGAGTGCAACTGTGTCCTGGGACGCGGAATTAATTGACAATAGTCAAAGGCTAAAAGCTGGGCACAGGCTGGACATTGGACTTTGAGTACCAAGGTTTCTCTTTTCCTTTGTATCACGGAAATCAGTCAGCTCCGATTTGATTGAAAACCAAAAAAAAAACAAAAAAACCGTTATTCTCTCCTAATCTCTCCTAATATAAACATTCGTAGACATCGTCTATCCCATCATTTTTTTGTGATTTTTCTATCTATTATTTTGGTGTCACACTCTATCTTCAGACTCTCGTCCCCTATTGGCCTTTCTTTCCGCTTCTCTCGTGACCCCTCCGCCCTTTGCTCACGGCCGTTGCCTTGCCTAGGCCACCGCCGCCCGCCTCCTAGCCGCTGCCGCTCCGCCTCAGCCGCCGCCATCCTGTCTCCAGTTCGCCGCCCTGCCTCGGACGCCGCTGCCACGTCACCAGTTCACCACCCCGCCTCCTCGACACCGCCACTCCTTCTCCCATTCGACACCCCGCCTGGCTATCACCGCCCCGTCTCCAGTTTGCCGTCCCGCCCCGGCCGCCGCTGCCCCGTCTCAAGTTCGACGCCCTGCCTCGGCTCCAATTCGACCCCCCATCCCGGTTGCCGCCACGAAGACACACCCCGCCCTAGCCGCTGCCGCACGGTCTCCGGTTCAATGCCCCATCCAAGCTGCCGCCACCCCGTCACCAGTTCGACGCCTCGCCCTGACCACCACCGCCAAGTCTTCAGATCGACGCCTTGCCCCGACCGCCACCGCCACCGTCCCGTCTCCAGTTCGCGCACCCCGCCACGGCCGCCGCCGCCCTATCTCCGATTTGACGCCCCGCCCCGGCTCTAGTTTAATGCCCCGCCTCCCGACCGCTGCCTCCAAGTCATCGGTTCGACGCCCCTCTCGGGTTCGGCACCGCTCCATCTCT
>BCLH01000138.1:74912-98205 GCA_001602315.1 Zoysia pacifica | reverse complement strand
GCTGTTGCCCCCGTCTCGGGTTTGACGCCTGGCCTCCCGACCGCCGCCGCCAAGACACCAGTTCGCTGCTGCCGCCCGGTCTCCTGTTCAACACCCAACCCGACTGTTGTCGCCCCGTCACCCGTTCGACGCCCTGCCCCGACCACCGGGGCCAAGTCTCCAGATCGTTGCCTCGCCCCAGCGGCCACCACCCCATCTCCAGTTCACCACCCCACCCCGGCTGCCGCCGCCCCGTCTCCGATTCGACACCTTGCCCCGGCTCAAGTTCGACGCCCCGCACCGGCCGCCACCGCCCTATCTCTAGTTCGATGCCCCGCCTCGGCCACCACCGCCTGCTCTTCGGTTCGATGCCCCGCTCTGGCCGCCGCCACCCGGTCTCTGGTTCAACGGCCCGCCTCGGCCGCAGCCGCCAAGTTTTCGGTTCACGGCCCCACCCTGGCCGCCGCCGTTCCATCACCGGTTCGACACACTAGCTGTCTTGCCCTCCCCCTTTGCTCGATGGTAACTTCTTGTTTGTCAATCATGCATTCATTACTTACATTATTATTATACTGCGTGTGTATAGGATGATATAACACTCCGGAGAAAATTCTTGGTTCAATTGTTAGCATCTAATTTAATGAGGCATGAAAAGTGCTGCAACAAAATATCCGAAATTACCTTTGCCGTATCACGGGAAACCAAATTTTTTGCTGAAGTTTACGTTTTAATGATTCATTTTCTATCACTGGTGTTTTCTTTTCTGAAATAGTATGTCTAATATTGAATTAGAAAAATAAGGTATAAATTTGAAAAGGCACAAAAATATTAGACTCAATTGGGTAATGCCTCGCATCCAAAATATGCTTACATGTCCGCCTCCGCATGGGATGGATGCATCCGCATTTTACACGTAGCCTCAAAAGAGAATACACATATTGTACGTGTGCGTCAAATATGTTCTGTGCCAAACTATTCATCCAAGTGATGTGAGCACACTACTGAATACTACATTTTTCTTACTTACAGCCTCACTAGCCTCGTTATGCTTATCTTCCTTTTAACTCCAGAATTCCTTGCGGCATTTGGATCTCTTTCTTTTAACTCCAGAATTCCTTGCGGCATGTTTGGATCTCTACTGCAACTCGCTATATTTTTCTTTTTTGCGATGAAGTTAGGCAACTATTTCCCAAAGAATTCACTGAATTGATGGTTAACAGATACTAGAAACCTTAGTCCAAAAGGTTCGGCTGCCTTAAACGGTACTTTAAACTTTTCTGAACTGTTGGACAAGAAGTTAAGCATCAGATTAACGCTACAGTAGTGTAAACAGTAAAAGCCTCTTTGGTAGGGCTAGATTATCAAATTTTGACTTTAGCTTTAGATTATGTTGTTGAGCAACTCTTTTGAATAATCTAAAGCTGTCCCTAAAACCGTTTGGTAAACCAACTTATGCCTAGCTTATGGTGTTTTTATTTAATGAATAGTTGTTTTAAAAATGTCTCTCTTGCCCTTGTGTGAACCAACAAGTCTCAACCGAAGAGAGAGAGAGAATGGCGCTCAAGGATTACCAGGTTTGAAGTCCCATCCCAGCAGGAGGAGGCTCTGAAAGAGCCACTGCCGCAACCATCGGAGAATGTGGTGGAGACCTCTTCCTCAGAAAACAGCAGTCGGTTGTTCCGAGCAGCGCGGCGGACAACGCTGAACAGCATGTTGGCGGCATCAGAAGAGTACGTTCCACTTCCTAAAAGACTACAGCTTCAGGGATGTCGCCAGCGAGCCTGAGCCCACGCTGCCGGGGGCCGGGGCCGGGGCCGCCTGAGCCATCTCTGCTGGCCGACGGGGTCGATGTCGCGCGGCTGCCTGAGCTAGCTCCATCTGCAGATCGATGGGGTCGATGTCGCACAGCCGCTTGAGCCTAGGACGCCTGGCCACGCGTCGCAGCTGTCGGGGCCACCCGAGCCAGCTCCGGCGGCCAATGGGATTGATGTAGCGCCGTCGCCGGAGCGGGGGACGCCTGGCCACGCGCTGGTGCCGTGGCCGCCCGAGTCGGGGACAGGATGGTAATTGAGTTTGACGATGGAGCTGTGAGCCGGATAAGCTGCGTACGGAGGGCTTTTGCTCCCAGTTCAATTTTTCAACCAGATTTTAGGGGCTTTTTATGGGTGAGCAGATTTTGAGTGATCTCTTTGGTAGGGATTATAGATAATTTGGTGGATAATCTGTTGAATAATTCCTACCAAAGGGGGCTAAGTATCACCGTGGCAAAAAAAATATGGTACTAACTTCAGACATCTGCTACATGAATACTGTAGCATTATCCTTATTTTACCTTTTTGCCTAGGCTGCGTTCAGTTGTTCCTACCGTAGATCTGGATTAATTTGAATTGGAGAAGTTCATTCACTAAATCTTTGATACTGAACGTAGCCTTAGGGCTTGTTCGGTTGTTAGTAAGATTAATTATTGGTATGGAATAAGTCATTTTAGATTAATAATTTAATTTTTTTAAGAATTAAGGACATCGAGAAGAGAGTTGAATCGGTAGATTTATAACACTAATTTTGCTACGAATTAAAACTATAAGACTTAGATCACAACGGAACCAAAGCTAAATAAGTCTAAGTAGGTTAAGACCCTGACAATACTAGTGATAAAAAAATAATAACAAACAAGTATTAATAAGATAGCCACCAAAAGAAATCAAAAAACAACCTATCACACTACTCAAATAGTAATTAAATGCAGTAAGTAAAGAGAGTGAGATAGAAAATGCTTAGTGATTTTTTTCTAAGGTCTCAAAAGTTAGACGTCTTCCTTTAATACTCGTTCGACCACTCCCGTCGGAGTCTCGATCCCTCTCGATGTTCCAGGAACGATACTTGTGGGTATACTTCACTCTCGAAGTGAAGTCACCGGCGACCTAGCTGTCGCACACAGTACACAAGCGCTAGAGTAAGCCTTTAAGGCTCGAGCGCCTCTCTTGGTATCCTTTTAGAGCAGGGATCCGAAACCGCATATAAACTTAGACGTCGTCTTTCATAATCTCTTCGAAAGCTTGAGCACCGACTCCGAGCCGGTATAAGCTGGCCACATCAAAAGTAATAAACAAAGATCACTTCTCTCAAGCCCTACAAGCTATAGAAGTGAATGTAAGGAGTATTCACATCCTCTAACACTTCTATGACAGGAGACAAATGACCTTACTCCTTTAAAATACCAATGTTTCTCTGAACTCTCTAGCTAATCCTTAGCCTTAGTTCTTCGAAGCCTGACAACTCCTATTCTAAGGTCCGTCCTTGTCATCCACTAAAGAAGCACACTATATTAATGTAGAATTAGCGGAGCCTACAATACAACCGTTATCTATAATATATATTCAATCATCAAAATCAATTCATATCTTTTATGAGACTTCAAAAAGTCATAAAGCTTACACTTTGTTTATAGAATATTTTACTAGAATGGGAATAACACCCGATCTATATTTGTACTTCGTCTTCTGCAGCCCGGTTTTGTTCCACATGGTAAGAGTTGTATTTTTATTTCGAGTCATAAAAGGAGAAAATATAAAAATAAACCGAGTTTTATTCTCGTGCTAATGAAATTTTTCATAAAAATTAAGTTATTAACTTAAGATGACATTCCATACTGAGAATCAATCCTATTGGGAACGGTTCCTAGCATAGTAGCTGAACAAGCCCTTGCTAGCTTAGGAATCATTCCCAATAGGATTGATTTTCGGTATGTAATAAGTCATCCTAAGTTAATAACTTAATCTTTATTTATGAAAATTTCATTAAGGTGAGAATAAACCCAATCTATTTTCTATATTTCCTCCTTCCATGACATAAAATGAAAATACACATCCTACCATGTGGAATAAAACCGGACCACGAAAGACAAAATAAAGTATAGACCAGATTTTATTCCCATATTCTCATTCTAGTGGAATTTTTTATAAATAAAGATTAAATTATTAACTTAAAATGACTTATTCCAATATCCTAGCAGAATATATATTGGATATTGGAACATAGGCTTGGGAATCATCTGGAAATTACCATCCATTGCTAAGGCGGCTAAAGCAATATTCTAGATCCTAGAGTCGTCGATGGTGTTATCCTTAGGCCTCGCCCGTTGGTCCGGGCTTCATTCCAGAACCTGATTCATTCCTGGAGGGGAATCATTTGATCCACATGTGTCACTCAATCCTAGCCCAGGTTTAGTTCCCTCAGGTTTTTCCCTTGTAACCACAAATTGTTGTTCGGTAGCAATGGATGGAAGCAGAATTTGGTCTGTAAATTTCTCAATTTGGACTGGAAATTGGGCTAGAAATTTCTCAAAAATATGCTATTAAACATAAAAAAATAATGCAGCAACAGACTAAATTGATATAGACCAGGTACAGACTAAACGGCATAATTACAATGTCCTGTAGACAAATTCCTCATAAATATTTCATCACGGACTACCAACTTTAGTTCACAACTTCACATTGCTCTGCACATTATTTTAATCGCTGAGCTTTTGCCTCATGGACTGAGGCAGAGGACAATGTATCATCATGCAGAGCTGTTTGCGCAGTTCCAGTACTTGGTTCAGTGATGTCCATTAGGTTTTGCGATTACTCTGATTTAACACAGTCACTAAAGAGAACAAAAATGAGATGTTTCATTAGCAGCACATGAAGCTAGGAGGTGGTATTTGACGAAGAGGAACTTTATATCAAGTTTTGCCTGTGATGTTGCATGGAGCTAGCATAGCACGCTGTCCTTCAATTCGTGTACTCCTACCTACAAGCCTGATCTCTTCTTCAATGGAAGTCAATGGCGAGGTTACTCACCGTCTTACACCCTTGTTGAGGATACGCTCGGGTTTTTTCATTATTAACGGTATAAAGAATTTGACTTTAATCAAATTTATAGATGATTATATATTTGTGATGGATGGAGTAGTTTGTTTTCTATTCGTCTGATCGCTAACGAAGGATTGGCACGTTCTTTTCTTCTGTGTGCCTTCGTTGAATGGGTGTGGAGTTGGGTGTGTGATCTTGAGATGAACGTCTTTGTGGCCAAACTGGTCCTGACCTTACTGTATTTGATCCCCTTTTGGCTATGTCGTCGACTGCAACGGCGCACACATGATTCCATCCCTTGCTCATTGCCATCCAGCCGCGGACCAGGGTCAACAATGTCAAGTCCATGTCTTCTTCAGTTCAGGGATTGTCCTGAGCAGCTCAGCCCCCAGCACGGTGACGACCAGCTAGAAACGCCGCAGATCATGCTCATCCACGGATCATCCATGGCTCTCGCAGTTGCACGACGGCTCCTCGGACCTCAGTGGAGACTGACCTTCTGGCTTTGCTGAGACGCAAACGTCATGGGGCTAACTTCTCTCCTTCATATCATACACCACAAATATAATGCGCCCTAATTTTTACTCGGATTTGGCAAATTTTCAGACCCTGAAGAACGAAAACTTTCATTCGAGTGGCAGGGCGGGGAGGCGCTTAGTTACAGGTCGCCATCGTGCCAACAAGGAATGTGGTTGGGGATTGTATGTGGATGTGCTGTGCTTAAAACCGCCATTGATGCTGGCATGCTGCTTGCCTGCGTCGGGCATCAATCATCCAAGGTCCCGGACCAGCGGCCATGGCGAGGCCTGGCCAGGGTTTTTAAAACGGTTTCAGTTTGGATAAAACTATGAATTGGCTAGCCAGTAAATACCAATCTGTTCTTATTTTACTACAATACTCAATATCAGTTTTTAATGAGAACCAATCAAATATCAAAACTAATTCGGATCAGCTTCACTGGTTTCCATGAAACCGGATGATTGTAAACGGTTTGAATACCCTGGCCTGACTGGTTGGCCATTTTCTGCCAGCCGACGCTCTACAGACGGTTTCAATCTCAATGCCCTCCGTTTGACTTTATACGATGATTAACTTTTCCCAGTTATATAAATTCTTAAGTCAACTAAAAGTGCTTTATATACTATCTAAAAAATTAATCCATGGTTCGGAACGTGTGGGAAACCGTTAAAATTACTTGATGGTGATAACTGTAATTAAACGACATAGAATTCAAATTTCAAATAAAGATACGCTAGTACATGGATTCATATCATTAGAATATACTCCATCCGTTCTTAAATTGATGTCATTGTTGAATTTTAGCATCAACTTTGATTATTTATCTTATTCAAAAAATTTTAATAAATATTATATATTTATTAATTCAAATGTGTAAAATTACAAACCATGTTTCAAACAACTTTGTAGATAAAACAAATTATATCAAAATATATAAAATCTAAGATAAAATTCAATTTACTCCCCTCAAGTATAGTCAAAGTTTAACCTACTATATTAACCTATTATATTTTGATTTATTTTACCCCACTAAAACATGATTTTGAGTCAATTTACCTCTCATGTAATTTTTTTTCTCACTACATAAACATAATCTTAATATTGATCTTTAGGAGATGATAAAGCAAATCACAACACATGTTAAAAAAATAATTATTATTTTTTATCATTTTCTTGTAGAGAAACACATTTAATAATAAAATTAATTTTTGAGATACAAAACTATAATAATTGCAAAAAATTCAATCTATAATTATCTAATATGTATTATGATGTAATTTATCATTTCACAAAGTTTCGTCAAGATAACGCTTTGTGTACGAAGAATTAAAAAAATTGCATGAAGAGATAAATTAACTCAAAATCACATTTTGAATAAAATAAAATAAACTAAAATATAGTTTAAAAAATTATTTAAATTTTGTCTATATTTGAGGAAAGTAAACTGAACTTTATCATAAAATTTATCATATTTTTCAGAATGGTCAATTGATTTTATAAATCAATAGCTGGCACAGTGTCGATCGAACCATTTTGGGTACTACGCAGCTTTTCCCTGCACTTTTACTAGAGGCCGTTTCTAGGAGTCGAAAGCATGCCCTTAGAGCATCCCAACAATTTTCTTAAAAAAATCAGTCCAAAAAATATTTTTAGGGTCAACTAAAAAATTTCAAAATTTATTTAATCACCTCCTCTAACAACTCACCTAAATATATTTTTTAAATTTAAATCAAGTAAACAGTTCCATGGTTGGTTGCACGAAAAATGTGAATGAGGATCTAAAAAAATTATCTACCTCCAAATAAAAAGATTTTTGAGGCCATAAAAAATAGAGAGATGTATAAAAGAGCTGTTAGAAGAGTATTTTTACATTTTTTCTTTATAATTTGATTTAAAGGGAGTTAATGAAAAGCTTTTAAAGATGCTCTTATCGTCACAAAGCAGCAACAACACCACAGCGCCAAGGCTCTCCTACTAAAATATTAGTGAAATAAGAAAATAAAATCACATAACTCAACCTGCCTGTCAAATGAACTGTTTATAAAGGCAACAAAAGGATGATCAAAGCTATATAACATGCTGAGAGAAATGTTTGCCACTCAATGCTGCAGAGAAACCAAAGAGACAAACTCAGCGCTCTTTCCCCTGCCTTTCCTTATGTCAATCACAAAGCGCTCAGGGTACTTCCTGAGCAGCAATGACAGTCCATGCCATGGTCTGCCAAGAGTTTCACTATCTGGAAAATCTTCCGAAGTGAAATATTTTCGCACCCTGCTGTGGTGCCACAGATTGCCATACTTCTCAAACATCTATAACAAAATCAAGATAGTCAGAAATGTCAAAAGGTTACAATGAATATGAGGAGGCAGAATTTCAGTGGCATACTAATGACAACCTTTTGAATGAAGTAGAAGTTTGAAATAATGTTGCACATTGCAAATTCAACATGAAACTGTCCAGCACAGTACCTAAACATGTTCTAAGAAGATAACACCACTGATTTTGTTCGTGAATTGATTTTCCAGTGAATAAATTCAGAACCAGAGAAGTGGCAACCACCAGGTTCCAGAAGATTATAGCAACACGCATACTGAGAAAACCCCCAAACCCTTGCCCCACCCTTACATAGTGGCACCACAGCCTGTGTAAAAATGACCAACAACCTTGTCCGTGCCTTAGATCTATGCTTTGGTGTGTGATAGATGACAGTTTTTTTTACCATCATCCTAAAATCCGCTCCAACAGGTAGTGGAACCTAAGATCTGAGGGATGCTACTGGGCTGAAGGCCCTTTTGCTATGACTAGCAATTTAGCATTCATATGGCTCCCAGAAAGGTGGCTGATTGTTCAATTTCCATTTGAACCCAGTGTGTTTTCCCCATTTTGTTTAGGTTCAAATGACGAGTTAAATGCCATGCATTCATCGGATTTGTTCCACAAAAGCTTGAAGTTACATAATTTTTCACAGTCCACGTCAAGCTTCTCAAGAACAGCCTAAAAGTTAATGTAGACAATAATAAGCAATTTGATTATTCAATTTTTAGTTTTTTAACTAGTTCCTCGAAAATTAGTTATTATAACTTGTTTCAGTGATAAGGCTGATTCTATTATTATGTACTCCCTCCTGTTTTAAAATATTGAAACCGTTGACTTCTAACATCAACTTTGACTATTCGTCTTATTCAAAAAAGTTTGGTAAATATAATATATTTTATTATAATTTGCGTTATCATTAGTGGTATTTAAAACACGACTAATAATTTTACACAATTGAACAACCTTTTTAAAATAAGACGGATGGTTAAAGTTGATCTTAGAAGTTAACGGTGTCAATATTTTAAAACCGAAAGAAGTACCTCAGATAATTTCATGTAAGACACATTTCCACTGGGACTGTATGGATAGACTAAGCATAGACAAGAAAAGTAAAGAAATGATAGTTGAGTAGTGAGTGGTCAGTACGCTACTAGAATGGAAAAGTAAAGAGACTAGCAGCTAGCAGCGCAAGCAACATCAGTGGCCATCAGATTTTAACAAATGAGACAGCAAGAAAAATAACATCTATCGATAGTTTACCATGGGAGAAACTTTTCTTACCACTTCATGAAGCTTGTTCATAGAAATCCATTCCTGAGGTCCACATAGATCAGCTAATACAGAAGCAGCAGATGAGATGACGTCTTTCTCTTCCAACTGAAGCAATAGCTGATTATCTGCTTCCCTGTAAGATTTTGATCCTGCCGCATCTGACCTTATAGCTGCAGAAAAGATTAAAACAGTTTACTGACCTAAATACTCAAATCTGTTTGTCCATATTTTGAAGCAATACAATATACAAACCGCATATCCACGGAAAAAAAGGCGAAGCGTTAGGCGAGCGGTGACTCACTGCCTAGAGCTTAAGCAGGCTTAAGCGCACCTAAGCGTTTTGCTAAGCACTAAGCATTAGTTCATATTATCTCACAAAATACGGTCAAAAAGAAAAAAGAGCTCAGCAAGCATCTGGCCCATCAAGCTGTGGCCCAAACGGCCCATAAACTCCTTGCCCTAGCTTCCCAGGCAGCCAGCGAACAGCCACAGGAGCCGCCACACAGGCCACAGCTGGTGCCCTGCCACTCTCTTCCTCCCCCGCCCCCCTCCTGGATCCGGCCACGACCAGCAGCCAGCGCCCTGCCCCTCCGTCCTCCCTCCTCGATCTGCCCCCCACAAGAGCAGCTGACACCTTGCCCATCCCCGTCCCTCCTTCCTCTCCCCCTCCCTCCTCTCACTTCAACCAGATCTGGCGGTGTCGTGGTGTAGGCGGCAGGGTAACGCAAAGCGGTGGCCTGGGCGGCGCGGTAGGGTGACGGCAGCGGTGGCAGCGGCCTGCGCACCGCTTCGGGGGCGCCTAAACCCCGAAGCGAAGCGGTTGGCTCGCGCGTCAAGCTTAGTAGTGCTTGAGCGACCGCTTTTTGCCGCCTTTTTTTCATGGCCACATATAAATATTCTTCCTAACAAAGGGCATGAACAAATTTGGAGAATATTTAGGCCCTGTTTGTTTCAGCTTCTTAGCTAGCTTTTCCAGCTAGAAAAGCTGTAAAGCCAGAAGCTGAAACAAGCGGAGTTCTGAAAAGCATGCTTTTGAAAAGCTGAAAAGCAAGCTTCTGATGAAATGAAATAAAAGCTGAAAAGCACATTTCGAACTGCTTTTCTAGTTTAAGAAGCTGAAACAAATGGGGTTTTGAAAAGCTGAAAAGCAAGCTTCTGATGAAACGAACTAAAAGCTGAAACGCACATTCCGAGCTGCTTTTCTGGCTTTTGATGTACTGAGAAGCAAAAAATATATTACAAAAGCCAACATTCAAATTTCATCAGCTTGCTTTTTCAACTAGCCAGCAAGCAGCTTTTCTAAAAGCACAAAAGCAAAAGCTTAAAAAAACAGGCCCTTAGCCATGCAGAACATTTTTCTAATATCTACTTTGTAAATATTAACAGGATGCTTTCCTATGGCAGATTGTCAAGGGCGTCAGCGCCTAAGACTGCAGGCTCTTGGCTGCGTAGCTCGTAGGTAGGATTGGTAACTGGCCGAAGTTTTACCCCTCTGCGCCTTATGGTGAAGGGGATGAGATTTAAAAGAATTGAGGTAGACTAAATAATTGGTAATTCTTATTGCTTGTTTTTCACTTTACGATTACATCTGCTTAAATAGCTTCCTTTCCTAACCACCTAAAAAACTACTCTGCTATAACTAAGATCTAACTCTTAACTACTAACAAACCCTAACAAATCCCTATCCTAATTAGCTGCGAGTGCTACAGTAGCAGGACCGCTACAGTGGCCGAGCTGCTACAGTAACGCGTTCGCTACAGTACCAGTCCCAGAAGTCAGCCTGGCACCCATGACGCCGACACATTTCAAGATTCAAACTTGATAATTTGTTGACCAATAATTAGTCTCACAATAATTGAAACATCGATGAAAAAAATATACCACAAGATTCGTATTTGGATGTATATTGTATATGTGACCAATTAGTGATCATAGTTTAGTTCCTGTCCCTGATATCAAACACAGACACATTGCTCCTGATAAATTGAAACAGGGGCAGTAGCACAATTTGGTTTTCAAGCAGCTAATTTACTTCTCAACTCCCTTTCAAATGAAATTAGAGGAGGCGAGCACACTGCTGCAAATTACAATAATGCACAATTACGTTTTAAAAATTTTATTCTCCAAATGCATTGATGGTACTTTTTAGTACAGTCAAATGTTTACAGTGCACATAATGGAAAGCTAAATATGTACGCACGCAACAGGAAGCTAAATATATTGTAGTCTCATTTCTTTGTTGGTTCTGTTATGAATATAATTGAAAGGGAGCAATCCAAGTTCGAAAAAACAATCAAGATAACAAGGAAAACTAAATGAACACCAGCAGACCGGTAATATATTCTTTTCCATAAAAGGACATATTCATGCCCATATCTCAGAAACAGCCATTCAAGATGGCAGAGCAAGTGAGCAACTGCTAGTCTGCTACCTTGAAACTGGAAGTATATGACAGTTCACTGTAAACTATGTCCCAAGTGATCAAATAAGAAATAAACAAACCGAATACCTCCAAAAGAAGTAAACGAATCTAACTAATTGTTTTCAGTGGCAAAACTTGGAACATAGTAAACATATACAGGTTAACTGAAAGTTTTCTATATCCCTAAACAAAAAGGTGCCTAGAGAACCTAGCATCAAGGCATATTGTGTAAAGAAATACAGGTTAACTTGGAACATATCTAGTTGTGTAATGAAGTTATATGTCCTGAAAAACATGCACTATAATTAGATTTCTACAATACTGATTATCACATTTTATGTTCACTGAGTGGGAAACCAAGTTTGATATTAGTTTGTCATATGTAATCTATTTATCATCACTGCAATAACTACCAAACCATGGCATTATTGACTTGTAATTAGCTCAAGAAGAGATTCACAACAAAGAACACTGACAATCCAAAGGCATTAGCAGTTCATGATAATGCCACAAACAAAAGAGGAGCAAAAGATATGGACAAGTTCAGGATGATGCCAAAAGCAAAAGAGCAACAATAAATACCTAAACACAAGCTTAAAATCCATACTAAAATCTGTATCAACATAGACTTTGGTGTAAGGTGTAAATCTTCATAGCAACCAGAAGCTAAATATGCAACTGGAAAAGTAAATTTGCTTGCACCAAAAGATGCCAATCCCACAAGTCATCTCCGTCAATTGTTGCAATACAACCAATGTACAGTAAAACAAGTAGCAGTTCCAGACAAGTGGATCTGACAAACAAACTAAAGATCAATTCTAAATTGTTACACATTGTTAAATGTTAACCCCTATTTGCCGCCACATCTTGCACATGCACTTGGATGAGAATTACCACCCACTAAACAAAAAGACACTGAGCAATCCCTAAGCAACCACTCCCACAACAAAGTGTGTTTGTACAAGAGCAACACCACCACTCAGCAATGACCAATCCATTGGAACTGCAACCACGCAGTAACAATGCAAAAATAATGAACCAATGCAAATGCAATCTCTGCTGTATTGATTCATCTACAGGCGTCCATCTGACTCAGAAATGATCACATAACTAAGACAAACATCAATACCAGGAATTTTAGTATTCCTATCATCATAAGAAACGGATGATAATCAGTAGGACAATCCTATTCGGCAATCAGATCGAGATCAAGAGATGCAGGATTCAATACCAGGGATATCCTTCCTCTGACGCTTAGCCGCCACCACGGTCTCTTCTTGTACTGCACTATCCTCCCTCTCGTCCTCACTTTCGTCGCCATCATCAAACGGAGTCGGCGAGACAGCGCGGACGATGGCTGCGGAGGGGCGACGCGCGGTGCCGTCGTCGAAGACAGAGCGGGAGGGGAGGAGGAAGTAGAACTGTGCGTCCCCCATCTGGAGGAGGTCCTGGGAGTCGAGTTTGACGGGGGGCGAGCCGGGGATGTGGTGCACGCCCTCCACGAGGCACCCGTTCTTGCCGAGCACCTCGAGAGCGAAGCGGCGGCGCACGAAGTCGTAGAAGATGCGCGCGTGCCGGCGGGATACGTTCATGCCTCCGCCGAGGGCGCCGAGGTCCACGTCCACATCGCTGTCTTCCGGTGGCTGGGCGGCGGCAGCGGCGCCGGATCGGTCCCTACGGCGACTGTGGCGGCCAAGGACGATGGAGTATGTCTGCATGAAGTACTCGAAGCCCTCGCCCTGCAGCTTCGCGAAACCTACCTCCAGGTCCGACGCCGGCGAGACGGCGGCGCCGCCGGGCCGCCGCGTGTTCCCCATATTCGAGGTGGAGACCGGAGGGTGCTGCACTGCTGCGGATGATGGTATTTGGGTTTGGGCTTCAGAGCAGGGTGGAATAAAAAAAAATACTACTCGTTTCATAAAAAAATAATTTTTAATTTTAAGAAACCACTCATTTTATTTAAATTTTTTTTACAAATATAAAAACAAATAAGTTATGTTTATAATATTTTTAATGATAAAATAATTTATAATAAAATAAATTATATTTTTATAAATTCTTTTGAATACGACGAGTGGTAAGTCTGCGTTGGCGAGCCGCAGCAAGCGGGCCGTGTTGTGGCTAGATCACATGAGCAGGGCAGCAGGAGCTTCACCGAGCAGGGCAGCAAGAGGGCCTCCGCCTTCGCACGCGACGGCGACGCCTTCAGCTCCATTTGAGCACGGAAGACGTGCCACCAGCTGAAACAGAGCAAGGCGGTCTCCGACACAGTGCGTGCAAGCACCACGGCAATGTGCGTGTGTGGGCCGAAATGGGCCAGTGTGCCGTGAGGTGTGGCTAGCCCAATATATGTGTATTCGTGTTGAGTACTGTAGAGACAACTATCAGAACACAACTATCTATCGATAATTCCCCTTCCCCTTCTTCGAGCTTCCGTCTCTATCTCTCGATCCCTAGCTTCTTCCTCTGCCGCGGCGCAATCCGGCGAGGGAGGCTAACATTCCATAACGGCGACAGCGTGGCCAAGCAGGGCACCACCACCTCTCACCCCTTCTCCAGTTCCGACTGGTAGAAAAGGAAAGGCGGCAGCCAGGCATGGCGTTGGAGCCGGATGCTCTCGGCGCCTCGAATCCTTCCTCGCTTGCTGCGCGCCACCCACCGGCGGCTGGAAATCAGCCCTCTTTGCAGCACGCCACCCACCGGCAGAAGCGCATCTAGCGGCTGGCAACGACGACTATGGGCGTCTTAGTGCGCCTCGCAGAACTTGTGCTGCGGGCGGTAGTCGCGGCACTTGCTCAGGTTGCCCAGACCGCCGAGCTTGAGGTCAACCGACCACTCCACCCGGTTCGGCTCCCCGCGTGTTGTAGCCGACGCAGCCGCAGGATCAGGCGAGGCTGCCGTAGAGAAGGCCGGCACGGCGTCGTGCTCCAGCTCGACCAGGTCCCAAGAAACCAGTATCTTGAGATCCCAATCCATGAAGCACCGCAGCAAAAAGCTCCACTGTTCCTTGGCCACTGCAGAGCAGAGGTAGATGCCGTCTGTCTGTTCCTCGCGTTCCCTCCGCCTGCAGACACGGCCGGGCGAGCACGGCGCGACACGGCCTGACGAGCACGGAGTGGACACGACCGGGCGAGCGCGGCGTGGGCACGGGCAGTCCGCCGTGTAGTCCCTGTTCATCGCGTTCCCTCCGCCTGCGGCCGATGCGACGGGAGTTGCGGTGGCATCGAAGACGACGGCAAGCCGGCAAGGACCTGAAATGTTTTTTTTTCCTACTTTGTTTTTTTTTTGTATCCTTACTTTGTCTAAACCAAACAAATCTTGTATTAGCTCATTATTTCCATTGTGATTACGAATGTATTATGCTTACGTTACCGTTTGCGATTGCAATGTTGAACCAAATACCACCCTGCTTGCTGCCAAGCAGGTGCATGGGAAAAGCGCTGCTGCAGAGCTTCAGTATCCTCCCATGTAGCAAGCTCAGGAGCCATGTCAGACAAGAAGACCTTGACTTGCTCA
The DNA here is from genome assembly GCA_001602315.1 of Zoysia pacifica. NCBI lineage: Eukaryota > Viridiplantae > Streptophyta > Magnoliopsida > Poales > Poaceae > Zoysia > Zoysia pacifica. The sequence goes on along the minus strand of BCLH01000138.1, from coordinate 83,325 downwards.
ATCAGATGAAGATCAACCACCTTCGTAGGATTAATTTGGTAAAATAAAAAAAAACGCATTTCAGACATAACATTGTTAGTAGCGAGAAAATATCTTTAACAACTTATTGGGATGTTTGTGGAAGGTTTGTACATCTCATAAGAATTTCCTAGAAATCGGTTTAAGTCACAGAAAAAACAAAGAAAACAAAAAAAATCCTGCAAGTAGAATCGCAATGTTAGTAGTCCGTACATAGTAGCGAGAAAATATCTTTAACAACCTGTCGGAATTTTGTGGAATGTTAAATCAACAACATTGTCATTAGCTAAAACAATACTCTCTCCGTTCCAAAATAAATATTTTTAAAATTTTCAAACATCTAACTTTGACTATTCATCTTATTAAAAAAATTATGAAAATACTATTTATTTTATTGTGAAATGATTCATTATTATAATATTTTAAGCATGAGTTGTCTATTTTTGTAATTTTTAAATAAGATAAATTGTGAAACGTTGGTTAAAAAGTAAAAATTGTTACTTATTTTGAGACAGAGGGAGTAATATCATAAATATACACAGCTCCATCTGCTCTAATTGAATAATCCTCACTAAATAAAAAAACTAAGTATCTTAATGCGTGGAACTAAAATATATGAATTTTTTAGTGACTTAATATACGACGTATGACACGCACACGCACAAACTCTTTCTATCCTTTCACTTGGTTGTCATGGTGGTTTTTTATAACAACCTCTAAGACCATTCACAATGTGTGATTTGGATCGGTGGTTGAATCAGTTTTTCTCATTCGGGCACCGATGCCATCACTGCACGGACCGGTTCTTCAAACTAAAATCTCAGCATCGGTAAAAGTACTAGCACCTGGTGCTTGATGATAAAAAAAATCACGTGAAGGCAAAAGAAGGAGAATATTGGATGACTTTGCATTTAATACACCATCTTTCATCACCGATGCTTACACTGTGGGAGAATGGAGAAAATGAGCACCGCTGCTTGATTTCTATGATGTGATGGTTCAAGCATCCATTACATTGTGGATGGTCTAAAAAGCTTGACAGATATTGCAGTTATGAAGCAGATTCGAAGTTACATACTCTCTCCATTTTAAAATATAAGCATTTTTAGATTTAGTTGAAATTAAATTTTTATCACTTTGACCGTTAATAACGAAGAATTAAATAAGTTGTATCATATAAAATTATATGTTTTTAAATTTATCATGAAATAAGCTTATAAAAAGAATATTTTTATATTATAAATTATGTAATTTTTAGATATTATTAGTAAAAGTTAGAAGAATTTGACTTTAACCAAATCTAAAAATATTTATATTTTGAAATAGAGGTATTAGTGTTAACGTTTAAGTCCGTAGAAAAATCAGACTATCTTGCGGTTCGAGTTATTATCTCGTAGGTCACACTAATTGGAGAGGATATTGGATGCTCAAGTGGATCCAGATGATGATATGAAGCAAGTCGGAGAAGAACATAAGTTTTAGCTTAGTGAAAAGTATGATACTACACTCATTAGGTAAGACCACCAAATGACCCGGTAGCTATTTTAGAGTAAAGTATCTCAGAAGGTTCTAGAACCGTCAGACAAAACAACAGCCGCACAATATCAGTCCGATGATTGTATTTGGTACACGGCTTTGGAACCCTTAGACAAGGCACCGAACGACAGCACAATGCTGGTCCAATGACATTTGAGGTTGAGTGCAAGCTGACAGCAGCTCAGTTTGACTAGGAACTCTAGGTGTCAAGCCACCCACCAGGGTACAAATCCTAGTATGTACAATTGATAGAAAAAAAATCCACTCATTGCATCCCATTTACTCGTGTTGAACCAACCTAGGCGGACCCTCATGCATGGGTGGGCTCAAAGTATGAGTTAAGATCGGAACCATAGGAGTGGCTCCATGAGGATAGGATCAAGGTTTGTGGATTTTCTTAGGTCTTGATTGCAAGTGCTTCTTCTTAAAAAGAAAATCGTGGTGGTGGTTCAACCCTATGGTTGAGTTTTCTTTTTACACATTTAAGGTTGACTGCAACACTATGATGCACGGTCCTGGATCTTGTCACAAAAAGTTCGATTGCCCTGTCTCTCCAGTGATTGGCTTTTCCTTGACCTTGGAGGCACCATTGGCCAATTTTTTTAGTGGGGAAACCTTGTGTGGCCATGGGGGCCAAGAGCAAGAGAGGGAAATACTAGTGCATAGATTTTGAGTGATTGTTTTTTCTCATGATTGCCAGTGTCATTTGAGTGTTTTCTTTTACCTTTTTATATTCTGATCTAAATGTATACTTACAATGATATATCTTCCATTTTATAAAAGTCCCGCTAAGGTAGACCAAATAGTATATTTTTACTTTGTAGAAGGTAAGACTAGAAATCAATCTCAGCGGCTGAGTTTTATAGTTTCTAAAACTATCATATGCATCAATTTTCAAAACTGTCTAATAACTTTCTAAACCGATGGCTATAATCATGGGAGGGTTTTACCTCGTAGGAGGTAAAAGATCATTTATTCATCAAAATACATGCAAATGGACGGTCCATAATTATTTTGGTCTATTGTAAAATCTGCCTATTAAAATAGTTGATATAATATTGATATTTTCATATTCTTAATCATCATAATGACATTAGGAGTTTGCTTAATGTAATGCAAAATAGAAAAAAAATTGATATGATTTGAAATAAAAATTATATTTTCTCTCTTATAATCTATAAGGATTGAGCAAATTCTTCATTCTAATAACATACTAGAAAATACCAACCTTAATGTTATACACATAGAAAAATTAACCCGATGGGACTAGAAGAGCATACATTTGACAATATAATACATCCACTTTGAATGCTAGTGCCATTTGAAGCTATTCTTACAGTTATGGTCTTTCTATTTGCATCATTAATGAAATAGTAGCATCAACAGAAGTATTGAAGACAAGAAAGAGCTGAGACATTTTGAGGCACAGCTGCCAAGTGACAAATCTAAGCTAATTGCCGCGTAGTGGTTTGGTACATGCAGAAGGTTCCCAAACCACCTTGTGCTATCTCATTACATATCTTAGCGGAATTCAGTTATTCTTGACCTTATTTGGATACTGTGCTGTTTGACAGAATAATTGGATTTTGACTAATTATAATTCTTCTAAAAATTAGTGCTAAGCGAGGCCACTTTAAAATACAAGACCAAACATCACAGCAAACAACTTGGTTTCATCTAGTTGTCCATTCCCTTGCCGGGCCAAATTTGGCACAATTTGATTCGCGAACAGAGGCCAACTTGTCCAGTCCATTTATCTTCTCCAAAGGAGCACAGGGCGCACCCTGGAGCCGAGCCAATAGGAAACACTTAATTAGCAGCTTAAGCCAAGCGGTAAAGCGACGCCTAACGCCTAGGGGCACTTAAGCTTCACTGCTGATCGTGATTCTTGAAGTTTGGGGCCAGCTGTTTAAGGCTTACGGCTTTAGAAGAATCAGGTAAATTCTAACTCAATGAGTTGTTTGCCTACGGTTTTTTTTTATTAATTTGTCTACAATTTCTCATTCTAATTAATTAATTTCAGGTTAGGGAAAACATATTGCCAAAGAAGCATTTGTTCTGGTGCTGCAAAAAGAAGGAAAAGAAAATAATGACATCAGGTTCATTGAGTCGCAAAAGGAAGCTATATATGTAAGTTCTTTTCAAGTAGCAGTGTTGTTCATGATGATACTCTAGAGGAGTTAGAAAGTGAGCTACAAGAAATACACGAAACATATATACAGGAGGCCTTGATATCGAGTTTGCCCCACGGCCTTTCAAAAGAAAGAGCCGATGCTTATTGCAGCGGATATGAAACTTCAACTACCTACGCAGGAGTCTATGATCAATGTGAGAGGTCCATGATTGGCAGCTTTTCAGCAACCCTTCTGTTACTTGTCGTACAAATTGTGGTGTCCCCCATATTATTGCCTGCTTTTCCTCCTTACTGTGGCCTAGTAGTATCTAGAGGCAGGAAAGCGGGACGTTGGTCGTAGGGCGGATCTTTGGTCCGTCGCGTTGCATGGCATCCAAAGTCTTGATTTCCTGCAATCATCATAATTCCCTAATTTGTGCTGCCAACTTGGCATCACAATTTGATTTGCTCTGTCCTCCAGCACTGTTGCTTCTGCCCTTTTTGACACCGCTGCGACTCATGCGAAGAGCTAGTGTGGCGACTGTACCTCCGTTCGTTGGCGGTTCCATGCCACTGTTTGTTGGGGCGCTTGCTTCGTTTCGAAGCGTCTGGTGCCATTTTCCTTGCAAGTTACGGTGCATAGCTGGACTGGGGTTGTGAAAATGAAAGCTGTGCATCGTTTAACCTTCAGGTTCGGGAAGTCAAGTTGCACTGTCGTCCTCCGGTGGCAAGGCAAAATCTTTGACGGACTGACAGTAGAAACGAGACGGCTGTTTGCACGTGAAGCATTGAATCGAAATGACCTTCGATGGACTTTCATTGCTAATCATCCGGAAAAAGCTGTTTATTTACGTGCTGTTTGTCTGGTGGGTGACTGAACCAGCTACCTGCGAGTAGGCTGTGACCCTGCATTATCTGGTCGGGTAAATTATGAGTCGTTGGACGAGCCCATCAGACTCTGCCAGGGCTGAATTATGTGTTGAATTAAAACTCCATGATTAACCATCGGTTGCCCCTCCAATTCCAGTTCATGCATAACACTCTGCCAGGGCCGCCCTGCCTCGCTGTAACCGCAACCTCGAAGGGATGCATGTAATTCACGTGACTGAATCTCATGTAGGAGTACAAAGCATGCTCAAAGCATGTTCTTCACTGGTGCACCCTGCAAACGGGCCATATTTTTCGTATGCTTTGCCACGGTGAACGAATGATGGGTGACAGCACAGGAGCCGCCGGAGAAGCGCGAACAGGAAAAGACACAAAACCTCCGTGATCAGCGGCTTTATCTGAGTCATCGTCCTGCTCTGCAATTCATCAAGTCCCATCCTATTCACGACGAAGGTACTGTACCCTCTCGTCGGACGTGTAAAAGTTGACAACATGTCACCTTATGTACCACCTATCGTCTGCTTTCCGTTGGCCCTAACCTTTCTTCACGGAGCTAGCGCGCTCATGGCGTTTTACGGCGCTGATTGTTGCTCCTACTAGATCTTTTCCCAGTTTGTTGTCGGTTCTTTTCGTCCAGTTAAAGGTACTGTAGTTGGTGAGTGCTCTCTCTGTCTTAAAATATAAGAATTTTTAGCTTTGTTCAATTTAATCCTATTTAACTTTGATTATTAATAATGAAAAATTTATAAAGTTTTATTGCATACAAATTATATTACTAAATTTATCACAAAATAAATTTTCATATTATGTAATTTTTAATATTAAATTATTTTTAATTTTTAAATATTATTAATTAAAGTTGAATAAGATTGACTTTGACCAAAGCTAAAAATACTTATATTATGAAACGGAGGTAGCACTAAGTAGAAAATCGTGAACAAGAGCTGTTCTGTTGTGTTTTCTTTTCTACAACTACAATGCACTGCCTCGACACGGCTGCAATGACGCACAGTGAAGTTGCTTCACTGGCTACAACCGGCTGGCTTTCAAGACACACTGTAAAAGCCTCCTATTCACTTGAGCAGCAAGAGGTCTGCTTTAAAAAAAAAAAGTGAAAAAAAACTTGACCAATGATGGCCGACGAACGACCGGTAAAGCTCATAGAATCTGACAGGGTCCACCTGTCTGTCACTTTCTGTAAAATGATTTCCTCACAATTTTCCTCTAGGCACACACAACTACACAAGTTTGGTTAAGCCTTCGTGTATTTTTGATAAGTATGGAGTAGATGGAATCAGGCTGTGTAGCATCAAGTAATAGACAATTTGACTTTAAAAAGTTGTGTGACGCCAAGGGGCGCGAAGTTACGAATGAACTCGTGCCGTGAAGGAAGTTCGTTTGCCGGGGCTTCTTTTTGCCCATGGAGCTACGCAAACAAGTTCGTCTGTTTAATCATGTTGGATCCATTAAGAAACGAAGTTAGAATTCACTACGTTGATGAGAGGACGTACCGAAGGAGGGAAGGGGAGAAGATAAACTATATTCACAACTCAGATGAAGTTGGCGGCAATGTTAACTGGCGATCTCAACGGTCCTTGGTAAGAAACACACGTCGCTTGCAAATGGTCCGAATCACGCTCGATAGTTGGACCTCAAAGAATCCCAAGTCTTCTCCCCTCCCTCCACTCCTCTCTCTCTGGCACTCATTTCCACTGCCTTCTTCCCTTGTCTTCTCACTCACCGCCAAAGGCCAAATACTACCACTGCACGCCACACCAAGCCATGCCGCCTCCTCCCGGATCCCTCCAACGCCAGAGTGCGCGCACGCGCACGTAGCTAGCGACCACCAACAAGCGCCGTCGCTGAGCGAGCAAGCACGCAACGAGTGAAGAAGACGACAATGGCGGCGCAGGCCCGCCTCCGTGCCACCGACAGCGGCGGCGACAGTGACGAAAGCGACGCCCTGGCAGTGGCCGTGCCCCTCTGCGTCCTCCACGACCTGGTCGGCGTCGCGGCGTTCCTGGTGTCCCACCCGCTCCACGCCGCGTACCTCCTCTTCTTCGCGCGCCACCTCGTCTCCCTCGTGGGATTCTTCTGTCCGCTTCTCGTCTCCACGGGCCTCCTCCTAGCCGTGCTCGCCACCGTCGGGCCGTACCTCGGTGGCGCCGACTGTCCCGGGGTCAGGTCCCTCAGCAGGACCTGCGGCATTGCTGTAGCCGCGCTCTGCACCGAGCTCCAGCCGGACAGCGACGGCGGCGCCGGGCTGGTCGCGCCGCTCTGCTCCTTCCTGCTCGGACCCGGAGACGCCGCCGTCGTCGACCGGATCGGGGAGATCATGGGTGAGCTCGGTGACATTACTGGTTCTTGCTTTGTTGTCTTAGAAGAGGAGAAGAGCGTGTTGTTGCTAGGTGGTGAAGAGTGCGAGGAGCTTGCATTTGAGCTCCCTCTGTTTGACGAGAGAAGCTTCTTGGATCACGAGTGTGGGAGCAAGGATGAAATCGATGATAAAATTGTGATTTCTGAGGATTTTAAGGGCTCTGAACCTTTGGCTGAACAGTGTCGTCAAAGTGAGGCAAGGTTTGTACAAGAAATGGAAGTAGTAGAGGAAGAACAGGAGGTTGTGATTCAGAGGCAGGATCTGATCTCGTCAGACAATGACGATGTCGATGCCATACAGGAGAAGAGATTGGAGTGTGACCCTGTGTCAGTGGAGATCAAGAAATGTGAGCCGGTGCAAGCAATGGAGTTGGACGCCAAGAAATGCGAGCCGGTGAGAGCAATGGAAATGGAGACCAAGAAATTGAAGCCAGCAATGGAGCTCAAGGAGTTTCAACCAGTGGAACCAATCGGGGACAGGGCACGCGAGCAGGTCAAACCGAGTTCTTCGATTGCTCAGCGCATCAAACTATGGGAAGCGCAAGTATCTGGCAATTTCGAGACCGTTATTGAAGCCATGGAGAACATTCCACTCAAAATAAAGGATGTGAAGAAATCTGTGGATTTTGAAGCTGATCCTCATGTCGAAGCATGTGACCGTAAGCTGAAAACTCAAGATATCAGGTCCAATAAGAAGTCTGTGGAACAAGAACACAGTCAAAAATTCAAGGAATATGTGCCCTTGGAGACTGACACTGTCAGTGAAATCTGCTGCCGAGACATGCAAGCTGAAGAAAATACGCCATTTTCACGCAGCGACCAAGCCCCCAAAGATGCGCAACCTGAAGCAGAGTTGCAAGAGCAAGAGTGTAGAGCTGCGCAACCTGAACAAGATGTGCAAGTATGCAAAGTTGCACAACCTGAACAAGATATGCAAGAATGCCAAGTTGCACAATCTGAACAAGATATTCAAGAAATGGAGGAGTACAAAGATGTGACTGAATCTCCAGTAACGTGGAACGAGAGGGAGAATTCTCTGAAGTCTACTTCAATTGCCGGCAGGGTGCACATGAGGTCCTCCTCAGAGAACCTCAGCAGTGAGGGGTCGCCGTCGCGGAAGGAGAAAGAGTGGAAGAGGACGCTTGCGTGCAAGCTCTATGAGGAGCGTATGCAGCTCAAGCTTTGCCGTCACCGTGCCGTGGTCGAGGGTAGTAACAACATGGACATGCTGTGGGAGGCCTATGAGATAGGCAGCAGTGGTGGCAGTGGAGGAGATGTGAAACAGGGTGGCATCAAGTTAAAAAGCTCGAAAAAAATACAGGAATTGGTTGAAGACGAGGAGGAGTTCGAGGAACACGGCGATAACGACGATGAAGGTTCTGTGAGGCAGCTGTGTTGCCTGCAGGCTCTGAAGTTCTCTACCAAGAAGATGGGCTTTGGGGGTGGCAAGCCAAGTATGGCCAAGATCTCAAAGGTCCTGAA
>BCLH01000138.1:58861-69721 GCA_001602315.1 Zoysia pacifica | reverse complement strand
TTATAACAATGCTTTCTATACTATACATTTCTAAATGAATAGTTGCAACAAAATACAAATCATCAATAATTATATTAAATCAATCCATAATTCACTGTGAAAATCACATATACTAGTTTTTGAAATATAGTAATCATAGGCACTAACAAATATTACATGTCCATCACTGATAGATTATGAGAATAATCCCTAGACAAAGAAATCGGAAACTAAAAAAACTATATAATCGCTAATACTCCAAACTGAAAGTAAAAAAATATCATCGCAATGATTGTGATAAAAATCTACGCTCTATATCCTGGGGTGCTGCTTGGTCTTAGCAGAGTTACTTCAGTTCACTGTGACTTCAATTGGTTCATTTAATTTCAACCATTACCTAACGGCACCAAGGAGAATATTAGTTGCTTCCTGCAGCAAAAAGAATGAAAACAATGTCTATGGTACAGCCAAACATGAGCTAACAGACATGCATAAGACGGATGTTACTCCCCTCCAACTACTGAGGTACATCCATTTGCAAACGTACAACTGATATTTTTGTCACCCTAAAGAACAACCAAGTTAATAGTTTCATATTTTTCATTTATTGTGAATCAGGTATTGACTCTTTCCTTCAATGAGACCCAAAAGAAATTCCTTATGGTCACATGATTCATCTATGATTTACACTTATTTCATTGAGGGGATATTTAAGTAATGGCAAATCTTGTTTGTCGTCAACATTGATTGCTATCCATACATAGCCTTACGGTTACTAGCTTCATACTTCTTTGTTATTAGTATTAAATGGTACATGAATATCTGATTCTTGTACTTGTTGCTTGAAACACGATAACTTTATACCTTTTTCTTTATCGCAGATCTTTATTATTTGTTTGTTTGTGGTCAATATTGATTGATAGCCACGCATTATGTTCTAGTCAAGAACATGCTCAATGTAAATTCTATCATAATATGTGCTGTTCAGTTTTTCATTCCACTAGAGAAATATAATTAATGAGTGGTGCTTGTGACACTACTATTACCTATTAAGGTGCCCTATCAAGTTTGAACATCACATACTCTGAATGTGGAAGTCCATTCTTGCAATGAACATATAGAGTCCAGGTTTCATTCATCCTTCTAGCACTCGCACGGCATACATAGGGCAAAGGTTGATAAATAAACATGTTCATGTGATTAAGAAACATAGGTCCCCAATTCTGAAAGACTTTAGTAATAAACATGATAGGTATCTATTACCAAATTTCTATCATTCAAGTTCATATGAATTTTTTATCACCCATCATTCAGTTTCAAAACTGAATTTCCAAGGCCAGTCATTTTGTGACAGGATAGGTAAATGCAAAGAAAGAGTATGTAGGTCTACAATCAACCATGCCCATCTAGCAATGAATAAAACTCAGAATATGCTATAAAACTCAGAGCACACGAGTAAGAAAATGATTAACAAAAACGAACATGAGACACTTCACCAGTAGCACCTAACTTGACCCAATAGTTCTAAGCAGTAACCTGGATCTCAGGGAGCAGCTGGCTCCTGACAATGGAAGTGAACACATAAGGTAGGCTGTCGACAACAACCTCTGCAGCAATAAAATCCCAAACTAATAAGTGTACCATACAACAAACTTTACCAAATTTCCCAGGAGTATCTGAACTGTAAAGGGTGACTCTGAAAAAGCATCAGATAAGAGGTCTGGCCTCCATACCAACAACAGGAAAGGCAGTCTGTCATTCATTCAGAGTCTTAATAATCTTATCCACCTGGTCAGTTGTTCTGTTCTCCTAACGATTCAGAATAAATCTTTCTAATGTGAACCTTGAAACATGCATTTGTTCTACATGAAAGTCCTAGAAACTCACAGGGAAACGCCCATTGGAACCTCACAGCTATAAATCTTCTATCATCTGTTTGCTTTTCGTATAGAATAGCTAACTCAAACGAACTATTGCCTGGATTTTTGAACAATGGCACCACGACATAATGCATTCAGCCTCCCCAATCCATAAAGGGATCTTGAACAGTAAAAGGGAAAAAGTAAATGGGTCTCACATCGATCTGAATAAACTCGGTAAAGTTCGCTTGACCCATGCCCTCCCCAGCCGTGGCTCATCTGAGTTGGAAAAAAAAACGTAACTCCATGTACCCTAGCAGTGGAAGGCGCCATATCTTACCTGCTGGTGTATGGAGCTCGAAACATATCTACCGTTGCCGGCGCCCAGGCGGGTAGTGGCGTCACTGGAGCTGTTGCCCTCAGGAGGAGGCGTTGTCCTTGATGCAGTCTTAGGCGATGCCATGAATGGAGGCAGACGCGGTGTCCAGGAATGGAGCGCCGCCATGGACACTACGGCGTCCTGGATGGAGGCATTTTGGCTGTGTGGAGGTAGGGGTGGGAGTCGTGGCCCTCGTGGGGGACAGGAGCAGGAAGTGTATCTGCCTGATAGGGCAACTGCTGCGTAAAAAATAGGCGAGGTGGGTCAACAGGAATTTACAAAGGCAAGTTTTAGAGATTGAATAATTTCAGCGTGTGAAAAAATTTGGAAGCAAAGTGCTGCGTGTCATTATGTTGAGCAAAGTGCTGAGCAAAGCGAACTTGAAAGCAGTATGAGAATTTTTATGATAATGAAATTGACGAGGGATGTGCATATATTACTGCCTCCGTCTAAACCCTTAACATTTTTTACTTTTAGCCATCATGTTTGATCATTTGTTTTATTCAAAACTATTTTACAAATACAATAAGAAATTAGTCATGAAGCATCTTTTATAATAAAACTAATCACAATAAAATAAATAATATGTTTATAATTTTTTGAATAATACAGAGTCAAATATGATATTTAAAGTTAAAAGTGTCAGCAATGTAGATCTACTCCGTTCAGTTTTAAATTATTAATACCGTTTACTTCTAACATCAACTTAATTATTCATCTTATTAAAAAAATTTATTCAAATATATAAAATTATTAGTCATGATTTAAATACAACTAATGATAAAACAAGTAATAACAAAATTTTACATATTTAAATATTTTTTTGAATAAAATGAATGATCAAAGTTAATGTAAGAAGTTAATTATGCCGATATTTTAAAACCGGAGGGAGTATTATTTACAACTTTATCAACTGTTTTTTTTTACAGATTCCCTCCATCCCAAAATAAGCGTCATTTTTTTGACATTGACAACACATTAGACCTTTTTATATTATTCAAAAAATTTGTGCAAATATAAAAATGAATAAATCATGCTTAAAGTATTATTAATGATAAAATAATTTACAACAAAATAAATAATATTTCCATAAAATTTATGAATAAGATGAATGGTCAAACGTGTTGTTCTATTTGAAAACATTAACTTAAGAAAATAATATATTAATATTAAAATTTGAAATTTCTCATTCTCCATCATAAATTAGTAGATAGATGGTAGCGGCAGGAAACGATTCGCCGGATGCCCCGAAATGAATTTGTTTTGTTTTCAAACAACTTTTTTTTAATCTTATATATTTGTTCAAGTAGTTGTAGTATTTGTTTAATTAACAATGGTTCTTGTGGGTACAAGATCTGGAAGATTCAAAAGATCTTGTCTCTGTTAAATTTGTAAAGGGTGTTCGTGAAGAGATTTCATCCGTCAAATTTGTATAAAAAAATAATTTTGAGTATATTTTTTCGTGTACACGTAGTCTAATTCATCTCTGTCGGTAAAAATTGTGTTGTTTAAAGAATAGAGATTTGTGTGGTTCACAAGGTGCCTTGACAGGGTAACACAGTTGGGCGTTATACATGTGTTTCCATCCAGAGTTTTCTGCTCCAGTAGCTATGCACATGATTTTATCAGCTTCTTACAAAATATGAAGGCCCAAGTACTCTCTGGTTACCAGCTCACAAAGTTGCCCTCATGTTCTGTCACAGCAAATTGTTGTCATCCATGTAGAAGCGGCAACATGTAAAACTAGGGAAGATGAAGCTCTGTAATTTAGCAAAGCTGGTGAATGCAAGTTCGCAAATGTTTGTTTCAACTGATTGGAATGATGGAAAATATTATGACTCCAGTGCACGTCCATGTTGTGAGCAACTTGTAATAATAGTGTTCCATTACACCCCATTCCGGTTGGACATTTTGGAAAACTTCATCTTGGCATCTTCAAATGCTGCCAGGCTTTCTATAAAGTGAAATCAAAGCATTTGCAACTTCAGTTTCAGAGATATGCCCTGTAAGTCTACCATGTACTTTGGGCATTTTAAAATATAAGTATTTTTAGATTTAGTCAAAATCAAACTTTTATTACTTTGACCATTAATAATAAAAAATTAATAATATTTTATCAAATAAAAATTATATTAGATGATGAGGACATCCCTTTATCGGATACACGTAACGCTCTTCCACCTACTATAGATGATCCAATCACAAGAACTCTTGCATGATAATTGAACTTAGGTCCTCTTTGATAGAGCTCTCAGCTCTGGATTCTCTGGATTCTGGATTCACTCCTGATTCTCCTGTGAAGTGATTCTTCTATGAATCAAAATCTGTTTTGTAAAATCGTTTGGTAAAAACTGATTCTTGAGTAATGTAAAGGGAACTGTATGTTGGAATAGTCGATAGAACCCCTGAATGCAAGAGTTGTGTTGCATTGGTTGATGTTTTGTACAGATCCAAAGTAATAATTTGAGTAATAATAATTTGCATTTGTACAATATTATCATAGCAGTTCTTTAATACAGCTAGCAAAGCCACACTGGAGTCCTAAAGGAGAGCAAAATACAAGGTGCAACATTGGACAATGCCCAAAATACAAATTATTCATTACCAAAATATACATAGCACTTATATGATCACCTTGACTGAGAAATTGCGCGAGCTAAATCATCACAGAACCTATTCATGTTCCAAGTACTAGGTTCTGTAGTGAATGTATCAGATGCATTATGTGGAACATGCTTTCTATATCGGGTGGGAATAGTAGGCACATAATCTGGATCTCGGTCACATCTTTGGAAATCTTCATCAAGTGCATTATTCTCACGGATAAAGTTGTGAAGACATATGGTAGCTGCCACAATCATTTTTTGCTTATTCATTGGATATGATGGCATCTTGAGAAGAATTCTCCATTTCATCTTTCATACACCATATGTGCGCTCTACAACATTCCAAAGACTTAGTGCAAGTGGTTAAAGAGCTCTTGCTCACCATTTGGAGAAGGACCGTTCCTCCATTCCGGCACATGGTATCTTTGACTTTTATATGGTGCTAAATAGCCATCTCTGTTTGGGTAGCCAGCATCAACAAGGTAATACTTTCCTACAATATGAGAGCAAAGTAGAGTTTGTGAACTTGTATCTATCAAACTAAAAGGTAAGAAAACATATGAGCAGAATATAACTAGTGGAGGATGTGGAAAGATATCTTCATCGGCTTCAAGTGCATGATATAACACACTAGTATCATGCATAGAACCCGGCTGTCCAATAGATGCATATATAAACCGCATATCAAAATCAACAACTCCCATCACGTTTTGGGTAGGTTTACCGGACCTTCCGATATACCGAATGTAGTCTTTCTTTGGTGGGGTTGCATTAATATGGGTGCCGTCAATGGCTCCAATGCAATCTTTGAAGTGTAGACACATCCGTTGGTCATTAGTAATCCTACTATGGACAGTGCGAAAATTTGGATCCTTAGGCTGTATATAGTTCTTGGACATTGCGACCATACAATTTAAGACATCACTGAATTTTCTACTAATTGTCTCACTAGAATGCTTAAAATCCTTTTGGACAGCAGTGTTGGACCAACAATGACCACAAGTCACAAGAAATAAACCAAAAGATTCTATAGAACTCATATGAATGGAAGAAGTCAGCCCATAGTTACTCACCAAAAGATCATGCAATTTGTAAAATAGAGATGGTTTCATCCTGAACATATTGCAGCATTCACCTGGAGTATTCAATGCTTCCATAACCCAAGCCAAACCAGGAAATGTAGTCATTCTTGGCTCATTCTTGTCAATATAGATTCCATAATAGCAGGTCATAAAAGTAGCAACATAGAGAAGATTCTTTTGATTTTCTGTAATCATCTGCATGACTCTCAAATCATCCTCTTCTGAGTCACTTCCATCTGTATCACTCTCAGAAGAAGACATCTGTATGTTACAAACACACAAACACATGAATGAGATGTTCTAAAAAACAGAACAACACCATATTTTTCACTAAAAGCATAGGTTCCTCACAATAACATAAGTTCACAGTGAATACACAATAGAAATAATAGTTCACAGCAATTACAACATGACATAAACATAAATTCCATAACAAAGTCATGAAAAGAGGATACAAATAAACATGCCATATGCATGTATCACACACTACTTGGGTACATCATTCCTTGTGACCCATTCATGCTTCATTGTAAGCCACTGGAATGGATCTTCTGGTGTGTCCATTGTCATAAACATCTCCCTCTCAGCCCTCTTGGTAAACACTTGAGAAGCTATGAAGTGTTCTTTTGTTCCTAGCACAGCACCACACGCCTTCACCAAAGTCATTACATCTTTGATCAAACACCCAGAAGTGTCCTCCCTTTTTGCGAAAGATTCACAAGAGGCAGTGCTTCTCTCGCTCATTGACAAAATTTTGCTTAGTTGATCTTGCATCCAATGTCCTCCAGAAGATTTTGGTTTCTTACCCACACCCTTGTTTACCACACGAGCAGTACGCTTTCCCTTGTCACTGCAAGATGTCACTTCCTCACACTCATCACTATCTTCATGAACTTCATAATCCCTATCAGCATCATCATTCTCATTCAGATTTCCAACCTCTGGAGAGTGAGGTGCAGCACCGCTTGAAGGAGCCCAATGATCATCTCTCGTGTTCCGAATGTCTTCAAACATGATGCCCAATTCTTCTTCATTCTGAATGGGTCTCTCTTTAAACTTGGGCAATTCCTTTGTACTTCTACATTAATAAAAAATAAATTATATGATATAGAACAGAAATCCCCATTACATCCAGTAGAGAAACATGAAACAAATTTTCATATTACCTTGTTTGCCCGCTTCCACCAAGCATCTGTTGCTTTGTAGGTCTTCTTTTCTGTGTCCCATCCTACACCGGTTTTCTTAGCCAATCTTTTCCAATGACCACATTCAGCCCTCAACTTGTCCCATTTGTTCTTGAATTGCAGTTTCATGTAGGACAACCCTGTCCTTTCTTTGAACTTTTTCATAACATTCTTGTACCCACTCTTGTTCAAATGTGTACCAGAGCGATTGTGTGCCTTCACTTGTTCAGCAAACAATTCACAAACTATCCTAGTGTTTTCGTCATTCCAATCAGTTGAATCACCCATACTGCTGTTTCAAAAATATTATTTCAGAAGTACCTAGACACTGACCAGCAGATCTGACAAAATAGCAACCTTACAACATTGTAATGCAATGTACAAACGTAATCATATTTTACAACAAAGGAATCAAATATGGTGGCCATTTCCAGAGAGATAATTACCTAGTGCTTGCAGTTAGCACTGAAAGAGGCTTCGATTGGAGGTGAGCAGAGAGGGAGGCGAGCAGCAGGCGTCTGGTGGCCGGTGGGGAGGACCGAGTCTCCTGCCGCCGGTGTAGCTCGTCGCTCAGGCTGCCCTAGGGGCCACCGGTGCAGCTGCGCCGAGCATTGACCAGGCGGGCGACCAGGGCTGCTGGAGGCGCTAGTCGTCGGGGGCCGAGTGATGGTGGGGCAGAGATGGGTGGAGGCCTGTGCGCCGGCGAGTGGAGGTCATGCTCCGGCGGGTGGAGGCCGTGCGCCGGCGGCCGAAAGGCCCAAACCCTAGGAGCGCCCCACAATCGCCCTGGACAGAGAGAGGAGAGTTTCGTTCTAGAACGAGTCGAATGAGGAAGGGGTGCGCAGGTGCAGTATCGGGGTTGGTCTAAAATTGGTTGGTTGAGAAGCTGTTTTACAGTCGCGGGGGAGCAGGTTTTTTCTGATTCCCACTTCCTTAGTAAAAATGTGAATCAATTCGTCCGCTCCAGTCCTGAATCACATTGCAAAATTAGCTCTTTGGTAGCGCTCCTCAGATTTTTGGCGTGAATCTGGAGCGGGGAGCGGTGCCAAATGGGGCCTTAGAGATGAGCTCGTTTTTAAACACATGCTTTTCTTCCTTTAAAAATAGATTGCTACCTAATAATTTTATTATAATTAGTAACATTAAAAAGAATAAAGGAAAGCATAAAGGACTTGAAGATGCTAAGACTAGCAAGACACGCTCAATTCCGGAGGAGATTTAATCTAATTCGAAGTAATGTTGCTCTCGGGTTATAGGAGCAGTCTGCACTAAAACAGATGCCCAAGTCACATTTAGGATATATTTTAGACATTCTGATATGAATAAAAAAGTTAAGAAGATAACATTTTCAATGCTACCTGTCTCATCTCCATATTCAACTGGAGTCATCAGTAATTATTGAATCAAAATGATGTCTAGAAATTACTTTGGTCTATTAGTATTCAGGTTTGCTCGCTAAAGGCACTTTAACCTCTATATAAATAATAGCTATCATCATTAGAATTAAATTTTGCTTAGATTATTCTGTTCTCAAATAGTTTTATAGTTAGTTTGTAGGATTCTAACTTTGTAAATTTAATTCTCTTTTGTTTTTTTGTTTCAATTCGAACGCAGAGATTAACCCTCTTGAAAAAGTCAATTGGGTGTTGTGCTGTTGTGGGTTAATACAGAGACTAACCCTCTTAAAAAAGTCAATTAAGTGTTGTGCGGTTAATAACCATCAGACGAGTAACTATTAGCTTTTAAAATATGTATTTGACTTCTTTTCACACAAACCACCAGAAAAGTTGTGTAAACTTTTCAACTTTTTGTTCATTTTCTCAAAAGCTAACATTCAACGTTCTAAAAACCAGATTTTTAAATCCTACTTATTTAAGCTTTTAGCTGTTGAGCTTTTCAACTCGAAAAAGTCAGACTAAAAAGTTAAAACAAAGAGGACCTAAATCACTCATGTTATTGCAATTATAATGAAGACGAAGGCACAGCTATTTCCAGGGATCTTAGGGAAGCAACCACTCAACGTTTATAATAGTTAACTAGAATAATAGGTTCAGAAGCCACATGAGTTTAACCATCAAGAATTCACAAACCCCATAGTGACTCCCAAAATACTTACAACCATTTCGAAGACACATAAAAACAGAGCATAATATGACAGCAGATACAGCAAAGCATCAAGTATCCAGACTTCGGTGCTGCTCTACTCAAAGGCCCACTGGTTCTCCCTGCGGATCTCCTCTTCCTCCTCAGGGGTGAAGTCATTTTTTATGTTGAAGGTCTTACGGATCTCCTCAGGAGTCTTGCCCTTGATCATGTCAGCAACGGTCTGGCAGGTAAGGTCCAGCAGCCCCTTGATGTTGAGGTAGTTTGCAGCCTGGACAAGTAAAGCATTTACATGAGCACAGCATCAGAAACAGGACCGCCAGCAATTGCTAAAACAAAATGATAGACACCAGCGTCAAAGATTACAGATTGACATGCATGTCAGCTCATAAAAAACAAAGTTAATTTTACAAACCTGCCAATAATTTGGCCTTATATTAACAAAACTACCAAGTATAGTGGTTGTTTCGCAGACCCACCAATACTTTGGGAATAGTATAGCCTCATATTGATGGCCCTATATGTCTTGTAAAGCCTTAAAAAAAACAGTATCAGCTTGCCAATTGATATGTGGGACATGGTGCAGTTATAAGTGGTGGCTTTTTGAAACAAAACCCAAAGTATAGTTGGTTTGTGAAGGTAAGTAAAAAAAAGCATCGGGTAAAAGACAAGCTATGTTGAAAGCACTTAAAATAAGCACAAATATTCATAATAATTTGAGAAGCCTGTAAGATTACAGCATTAACACATTTGATTAATGCTGAATGTGCGAGTTACTAGTTTCGTTATAGCATTTTAACATCAGACTAATGATTTAACAACTAAACAAAATGCTTTGATCTCAGAAATATTGCAATTCATCCACTGTAGGGGCGCAGAGACAGAAAAATAGCAGTTTGCAGCTGATAAACTAAAGGATAAAAAAAGCAGCACCTCTTTTACCCAAGAAAATTTCTTATTTACCATCCAAAGATAGACTAATGGCTTACAAGCCATAAAAAAATTACTCCCTTCATCCCCAATTACTTGTCATCCTAGAGTTCATAAGTTTTCCTCATTTACCTGTCATCCTCGCTTCCCAATACATCTTTCTCTATTCACAATACATTCATATCTCTATCTCCTCTTTCAGCATATCCCACCTTTTTCACCCTCCTTAATTCCCGCGCCCACACCCAGGATGACATGTAAAAGGGGACAGAGGGAGTAGTTCCCTTATCCGCCAAAGGATCTGAAATTGATACCTCATATGCTGTTATTGTCTACTCCATCATCATTTTTGTTCAATTTATACTGCCAAAACCACACTATCTTCTTGCTATAATAAGTTATAATTATTCCATATTGTATAATTATTAGCTTGTGGAAATAGATTTCTTCACGTGTTGTATATTTCAAAATCATAAAGGTATAAATGAAAAAAAAGAAGTTTATAATATGGCTTCATCATTACATAGGTGGAACAAGCAAAATTTTGCTACATGATTTCTAGGGATAAATGAACTTTTTCAGCTTAAATTAAAAACATGTGTGAGTCAAATTGATAGTTATAGCATCATGCCAGCAATTTCACAAAAACAATTAAAAAACAGAGGGAGTATTAGTTTTGGCATCATGCCAGCAATTTCACAACTTAAACATAATGCTTTGATTTTAAAGGCACTGAGC
>BCLH01000138.1:43327-55416 GCA_001602315.1 Zoysia pacifica | reverse complement strand
TTTTTTAATAAAATGAATGGTCAAAATTAATATTAGAAGTCAACGGCGACATCAATTTAAAAATGGAGGGAGTTTTATTTTACTACTAGAACAATTGATTTATCTAATTAAAATAATTGAATTTTAATGTTGGAACAACTAATTTTCATCACTGAAACAAGTGAAACTCATTGTTTTTCTGTCTATATACTGTCATTATTCTGTCTGTTTACATTTTTTTCTATTTACATATTGGTACAATTGGAGAAAAATATTTTTTTCTATTGGTCTGAAAGGAGTAATATTTTTTCTGCATTCATCAAAATATTTAGAATGATTTATTTTTTTTACTACTGAAATAATTGATTTTACTACTGGAGCAATTTTTTTATCACCACTGAAATTATTTAATATTACAACTAGTACAATTAAATCTTACTATGAAACATTCATTTTATTAAGATGGAACATTAAAAATTTAAAACTTTTCTTAAAAAATTAAAACAATTTGTACACAACAACTTTTTTTTTTATTAATTTTGATGAATATGATGGTTCAAATAGATTTTCTAAACGTAAATTATGAATTTGAAAGAAAATCGATTTGAAGTTTCAAATATAACTAAGTCCCAAATGATTGTGGACGTGGTCATTGGATGATGACACAGGCCACTAGCGCTGGAGCTGTCTGTGCATTTAAGAATTCGGCCCATGGAAGAAAAAAGCCCACGTGGAAGGTCAAGAAATGGCATAGGCAGACTATTACAGGACCCGTTGGACCACTCCGTATTTGTCGTGAGGGAAGATGCAAAATTACCTCGATCTACGTACCTACCACCCAAGTGTAGCTTTGGATTCAAAGGAGACATCGTCAACTTGGCACCCTCATAGTTTCAAAGCCTTACTTGCCACGCCAATGCGTCGATGTTGCTTTTCCTACTAATCTACACTATGTAACACTTAGTGTTTCTGAATAGAAGCCAAGCTGTTCAAATCCAAAATTATAAAATTCGAGCTCAATTAATTTTTAACCTTTCAAAGAAGTGCAAATTTCAAATCTTCAAGTTCGAAAATTTTCAAATAAAGTTGTGAAATAAAAATTTCATTCGAAAGGTTTTGCAAAGACTTGAATTTAAAAAGTTTTTGTAAATTTTTATTAAAAGTTTAAAAGGCCTAAATAATTGTTTCTTTCGAAATAGTTAATTGTTTTCTCCAAATTTTTAAAATAAAATATATTTCGAATTTGGGGTTGTTCCAAAAAGAAAAATTGTTTCTTATAAAGGTTTTATGAAAACTTGAATTTAAGTTATTTTCATAAAATTTTAGTTGAAAGATAAAAATGCCAAATGATATTTTCCTCTTTAATTAATTCCCTGTTTTGTAAAATTTTTATAGTAATATTTATTTATAATTTCAACTTGGGCCCAAAATAAAAGTTATTCCCCTTCAAATGATTTACCACTCTGCAAAGTTTCAAGTTTAATCGAGATCGGGAAGTATGGATTTCAGATTAAAAACAGAAAGATGTGCAGAAAATCTCAAAAAATTTGGGAAAAAAAAGCCTCGTGGGACCCACCTATCAGCCAGACTATTCTCTTTCTTCTTCCTCTTCCTATCGCGTGCTGCCACGACGTCCGTACACGCACCCTCACCTCGCGCCTCTCCGCAAGCATGTTTGCCACGCAGCCTTTCGACGTGTGACCTTGCCTAGGCCCCGTTGGGTCAGGCCGGTGCAGCCTGCCACTTGTTGGGCCAAGCCTTGTGGCTTCCCCCATTAGGCCTCTGTAAGTGGGCTGTTTCCAGGAGGCCCAGCCGGCTAGTTTAATTATTTTGCGAAAAGATTTATTTACTTGTCCAGAAACCATTTTAATATCATAAAATTCAAAGAAACTTCACCCTAGCTCAAAAAAATTTGCGAAATGAATTTTGCTAGGATCCTGTTATCGAGAACTATATTCTGAAGCTAACTATTTTTTATTTTATGTATGAAATTAATTTAATCAATTTAGATCACAAAAGACTTCAATAATGCATTATCATTATTCCTTGACATGCTAAAATCTTGAAAAATTTACTGTTATGTTTCTTTAATAAATTCTTCTTTTTTAGAAAAGTTTATATTTATTTTCATCAAAAATAATTTTATAAGCATTTTATTTTATTTAAACAGTTTTTAAATCATTATAATTCTATTTGATTTCAATAAATGTGAAAATTTCTCAAAAGTTAGTTTATGACTTTTTTGATTTTATGAATAACTCAAATTATAATTTATATTTTTGAAAACCATTTTAAGGAAGTTTTATAACTAAAATTGTGTTCTTTTGAAAATAAAAAGCTATCATAACCGCATATGATGTCACTTACAGATTAAAAACAGCATAATTTAATACTTTTGAATATCATCCATGTTAGGACCCAACCCATCCCAGGAGAGCTTGAAGGTATTCCTTTGGCAAAGGGAGCTAATTGTGAGCAAGGCCCAGGCAAGCCTCGGTGCATTAACCCTTTTTAAGTTTTTATTTTTATCAGTGTGTATGATTTGGTTAATGCATTGTGCATTAGGTATTAAGAGTTGCTTGAAAACCTAGAATTTGCATGCTAGGTACCTTATTACCCACGATGAGTGTTGTTGGTATGGGTAACTCGATGTAGAGCTAGGCTATGAGTTCTAGTAAATGGTAGAAGTCGAGTGAATAAGAAACCTCACTCACGAGCTATAGGTTTCATTTTGTACCGCACTTGAATAAATCTGAGACCAGGCGGAGATAAAGTATAGAAGGGTTTGAGAAGGCAGGGCCTTCACGGTGGTAGCCCCGTCTGTGTTGGTTAAGGACCGATTCGAGTGTAGCCCTGTTGAACAAGTTTGAACAGTACCAAATGCATACTGGGTACATGGGACCTAAGAAACCGATGTAGCAAAACGCCATAGTGGTTGAACGATCTTCACCTCTCTTTTGGCGGCAGCGGAGGAGAGCCTTGTGTCTAACTATGGATAGAGTCAAGGGATTATCGCATAGAGGACCCTGTGCTCGGGAGAGGTGCGCTTACTCAGACCGGCCCTATGGGTTGAGCGAAAGATGGCCATGTACGGCTTTCGAGAAGCGCATACATATCGTGTATTTTGGGTTTTCTTAGCTGGTATACATCGATTATAATCGCTGTCCCTCACAGTAACGAGTACCGCTTGTTCACTGAGTCATGTCGTAGTAATAACTGAACTAATAATAATAATAATAATAATAATAATAATATGACTGTTTGCTTAGTTTATAGGCAATTGCCTGGCAACCATGATTGATATAGCTTTATAACGCAAACTAAATTTATATTCCGTGAACTTAATTTACCGCTAAAACTTGAATATAAGGATTCAATATATTAGCACTGGTTTTGCAAATGGCCATCCCATGTGACTCAGCCTCATCATATACTTAAAGTCGGCTGTAGTTGGCCACGTTGACGGGTAAGACTTGCTGAGCATTTGAATGCTCAGGGTTTGGCTCTCTGTGGTTTTATGTGCAGGTGGTTTCTCTCTCCCTCTTTTGGACTAACTGACAGAAGCAACCTCGAGGGTGGCTATGTCTGTTGGGAGCCCTGCTCGCCGCGCTAATGTTTGTGTGCAGAGGATGCATCGTATGGGCTCGATGGCACCTTATGCATAGTCTCTAGGAGGCTCTAATTCAGGTTCTCGCTTTCGCGCTTTCAAAAATCTTGGTTTTATAAACTTAAGCAACATTTTGTAGCATATTTTATCGTGCTTGAGTTATACTGTTAGTCCTAGCTTCACCGAGTGACACTCGATAAGATCATGTGGTCGATGGATCGTCTCTTCTGTGGAACGGTCTATCACAGCGTGGTATCAGAGCAAAATCGGGAACAGTACAACTTTAAAGCTATTTTTGAAAAGCTAACTACGCTGAAAATACTTAGTTTCAGCCCAATTAAGGACTATATTAGTGCTGGTCTGATCAAGTGGCTGTTGTTAGAGTGCTAACTGCCAACTCTTAGATCGCGTAGAAATCGAATTGAGAAAACATGTTTGCCACCGAGGTCACGTACGATCAACTATATTGGCCGAGTTTTTATTTTGGTGAGGACCATAGGACGTTGCATATTGAGCATTTGCATTTAAAAGTCGTAAATAATTAAATCATCTAAAAAAATCTCTTATCTTGCGTTAAAAGTTTTGAAAAGTTTTGACACAGCAAACTTTGGGGTAAAGCCGCTTTGAATTTCAACTGCTATTGCAGTTAGGACAGATTGCATGAAAAATTGTGGAACCCTTAAGCTTCTAAAGACTAGGTGGTTGGCCCGAAGGTTAGAATTTTAGTAGATTGGTTCTTATGCTCGAAGAAGATGAAGAAGGTCTAAGTAATCAGCGGATATATAGGAATGCCTGTACCTCATGAAACCTTGACCCCAATTATCATAGCTATTCTTTAGTCGTAGAAAGAGCAGACGCAAGAAGTCGCTTTTAAAACTCCACTAGGCTACATGGTAGTTTCCACTTGGCCATTCTAGTCCATAATTTCCGTCACCACTTATCAACTCCGAGACTTCAATTTCTGGTGTCTTTACTTTCAAAAATTTTGTTGCCCCCAACTCTTGTATTTCAATCTTCATCACGAGCGTTTCGAAGTAACCTTGGTGCATCTGTTCAATAAATCTGCGACCATCCTACTATTTCAAGCCCTTTGAAAAAAATTCATAGCTCCATCATTTCAGCACTTTGAGTGTCACCTTTCAGAGAGCATATTTCCTGTCCTGGTTGTCATATGAGGACAAGTGAATATCTGTGGAAAGCTATGAAAGTCCTCTACAACTTTGTTATTCAGCTCCAGTCTTGGTTCTGCCTTCAGTGGTGCCCATATCAAATTTTTGTGACTGCTACCAGTTTGGGATAGAATTGATGCTACTCTGTATTACTCCCTATGTGCTCTAACATTTTACTTCAAATTTTCCTTCATACTTTCATCAGCATTGTTTGTTGATCGGTCATCCATTGCGGTTGCTCAACAGTCTGTCATTAAGCCTATATCACCAAACTCCTTGTCCTTCCCAAATTATACATCCTTGTTTATGCACCCTATCCGAACCCCTCTTTGTAAATCTTGCACAAATATATCGTGTATTACTATTTTGGATCCATCATTAACACCCTTTATGTTTAAATGAAATCCGTAAGTTGCTCTTTGAAAATCTTTACCTTGTTGGAGAGCTGATAACCTCAATCCCTTGGTTTCTTTCGATCAATACTTACTTGTCTTGGCATCTCCTAGTCATCACTTTGTGATATTCGATTACTTCCTTTTGATTACTTTCCCACCTAATTTCAACGTAGTGTAGGTAACTACTCAAAATCTTTTATAATCTTTTGGTCACCAACTCTTTCATCGACTCCAAGTTTTGAGCGTGTGCCACCATCTTGAGGATACACGCTATCATCCATAGCCCTTCTCCTGTGATCTTGTTTATACTAGAATTTTCTCTACTATGGACCTCCTTGTATAATTCTTGTATCCTTTAACCGTACCAAGAGTACGACTCCTTGAAACATCATTGTCTAGAAAATACTGGTTTTGCCTCCTAGTATCCTTAATCCTTATACCTTGATTGATCCACATCGAGTCCTTGCAATTGCGGATCCTTGGAACCCTTCTTGATAAACATGATCACTACCACGATCATGGTATTAACCAGATCTTTCATGTCGATCCTAATCCCTTGAAATTTACTGGTGGATGTGCTCTTGAATTTGTAATTTTTCTTTTGAGTTGTGTCGGTTCGCCCAGGCGCTTCTCAAAATCAGATTATACTTTGATCCAAATAAATTTACAGGTGTCTCTCTCGCATAATGCCACAAAAGGAAGGTGACGTCTCCATCACACGTAGGATACAAAATGCTTCGATGATCTCTCTAAAGATGTGAACTTCAAAACTGGTTGTAGTTGTAGCTCCAGTAGCGCATGTAGGCTGTGTAGGTGTGTCTTGCTGTTTGAGTGTGTGCGCATGTGTACGAACAAACACTACTGGAATTATCCAATTTCCCTAGAGAAATATTACGTTCCCTAGAAGTTTTTTACACACCCTGGGGAAAGATGAATTCATAGAGTGGTAGTTTCCCTAGGAAGCTTTCCCTAGAGCAGTTCATAGGGAAATTGTTTCCCTAACGTTTTTTTACTCTTTCCCTAGGGGTTTTGTCCCTAGGGAAAATTGTTGATTTCAGTAGTGAGATGCTACAACTGTAGTTAATAGGAGAGGCTTAATAAAAATCATCCTGGTCTGCATGTCTAGATAGGCAGGACGAGCAGGCATCAAGCTTGTAGTCAGATAGGCACATGGATGGTTGGACATCTTGTGATCTCATGAACCGCAAAAAATGATACAGTATCATGAAACCTATGAGAAGGAACCATATTAGACAAGGCGTGGATCCACTAATTTAAATCAGCAGTTACTTTGTCAACGACAGACTCTCTCCTATTCAAAAAGAGGTCGTTTTGGATAATGACATGGTCTTCGAAATATAAGTTTGACTTCTATATATATATATATATCATTAACCAGCTAACGACCAAGCAAACTGACCAAAACGACTGACGCGCCCTCGCGCCCCTCCCGCGCACGCCTACGACCCACGCCCACCAACCGACCAAACTTTTTTTTATTAACTTACCATCAGTAATTTTTTGTTACGATCGCTTCAGTAATTTCTCGACTCCGTTAGTAATTTTCTCTTCTTCAGTAATTTTCTTCAGTTTCTTCAAAAATTTCTTTTCATCAGAGCGGATCACGTTATTGCATTCAGTAATTTCTAGGGTTTCGGTGAGCTCGCGGCGCAACCGCCGTCATCATCATCACCAGAGAATCTCTTAACTGTGTGGATTTGTATCTTCAAATCTCATTCTCTCTGCCATTGGATATAAAAAATAGAGGAAGGTAGGCCTGGCGATGGGGGGCGCAGTGGGGAGGGAAGGGCAAGGCGTCGGGGGTGGCGCCAGCCACGGTGGTGGTCGCCGGCGGTGGGCGGTGTCAGGGTGAGGGCGTCTCACACCGAGAATTTAGTGCGGCAGCGGAGGCGGCGGTGGTGTCACGTCGATGAGCTGGCGGCGGCGGTGGTGATGAGATCTTTGTGGCACTACTTGACCGCTTTAGAATACCCTCGTGGCCGCCACCTCTTATGATTTTTGAAGTGCACGGTAAAGTGGTGGTTCTCCAATCTGACCTTGAGTCGAAGACGACTCCAAAAGAAGTGGGGGAGGATAATGAGGTCACATAAGTACCCCCGTGGCCTCCACCTTTTGACAGTTCTACAAGGCACGGTGGCATAGCTGGTTTTGAATCTATGTTTGAGTCAAAGACGACTCCAAATCAAGTGGAGTAGGATGATGAGACCACATACATACCTCTCTGGCCTCACCCTTTATGATTTTACGAGGGCATATTGGAGTGGCACTTTACATTCTGAACTTGAGTCTAGGACGATTCTAATTTAAGTGGGTAAGTATGATGTGGACATCATATCCTCTGATGAGGACGTCAATGAAAATATTCACATATGGAGGATTCGAACTCTAAAACAGTACAAACCTGCAACAAAAGCCACGACTTCATATGGAATTCAATTTGAGTATTTAAGTACATTCTGAAAAGCTCATCAAGTCTATTTTCGAATGGATCCAGTCTAACCTTCATATCACATCTGAGTCAGCGGCAATTGTCGTTCCAATTCAGAAGGTGCTGCATCACTTCAACTTGGGCCGATGGCCCGTGTATCAAGTTGAGCCCATTAAAGACGCGTCCTAGGGTTTGAGGACGACCCTAGCACCCCCTGCTCGTCCTCCACCCTATTTAAAGGTCTCAGCTGTCACCAAAAAGACTTGGGTTTTCTTTTTTTATAGTTTAGCATTTATGCAAACTTTCTGATCTTTAGTTGTGTCCAACGACCACCTGTTAGATCACTTTGAGAACCCTATATTGTGAGAGATTTTTGGTTTGCCACATCTTGTTCTTGCTTGTTTTTTGATTGCTTGCAGGAATTAATCTTCGTGATCAGGTTGATCTTGCTGTCCAACACAGTCAATAACCATTCGGAGTTGATTCTGCGATTGCTAAGGCGCACACGACCTGTTCGTTTATAGTCGGATCATGAGGGTCGACTCCACCGAATTAATAGTTATCACCTCACCGAAAGATCGGGCACCTCAAGTCCTATCAAAGTGGTATCAACTTTCCAGGTTGTTCGGTGAGATTTATCCCATCTCGTTTATCGTTTCATTCATTTTCTCACTGTCCACATAAAAGCTATACAAAAAATATTGAATCATTCCACTGTCCTATACCCTTTGAGCCTGTGCATCACTATTTTCAGTAATTTGCGTTGTTGAATTCGTGGTTGCATCATCGTGTCGTGTTGCTGGTCTTTGCGTTTAATCCATTAGAGTTTTGAGTTCTTGTCACGTTCCTGGCTCATATCTACAATAGAAGGAAGAAATCAATCTAGATCTGAGTTTGTTGCAAATAACAGATTCGGTTACCAGATTTTAGTGCAGAAGAAAACAACCATATCTCCGCGATCTGTTGTTTGTTTGGCAAAATTTTATACAACCTGGAAAGATCTCCGTGTTATCTTTCAAACGGATCCACATTTGCCATAAAATACCACCCGAGCGTGTTGCAATCGCAAAAGAGGTCTGCAATATTCTATCTGGTACCTGCTAGCTGCGCTTTTGTTCATCTCTATTTTCATTTCATCACAAAAAAACAGAGGGAGAGAAAAAGAAAAGAAAAGGAAATAAAAAGAAAAAAAAGAAAAGTTGCAGAAAAAAAAGTCAAAGAATTGAAAAAAAGAGAGAAGTGCTGCGCGTTTTAGTTGCTACTGTCGTGAGCCTTTTGTATCATTTGTTGGACTATCTTTGTGTCTAAGCTCGCGTCTCTAGCAGGGTTTAGCCTAGAACCAGCACCATACCGTTGTTGAACACTTATTCAACTTTATATTTGCTGATTTGATTGTGCTAATCTTTACTACAAATTGAAACTGTTCAAGCTCCACAGATTACTACAGCAAACAGGTTTTGTGTCTCTAGCAATCGCTCCACCAATCTTTGCAGGTTGACATCGTTGAAGTCAAATCACTCCTGCTGGTTTGGTAAGAACATGTAAGAACTTGGTTGAGCAAGTTTGAGGGAAATCGAGTTGGACAAAACCTAGCCCGTTGTCAATTTATTTTGCTATTTACTAACTATAATAGGCACAATAAAAAAAAGAGAGCTGATGATTTACACCCTCACCAAGATGTGCAGATGCTTCAACATGAGGTAAAAGATGATATTTTGCAAGTCATCAGTTTGTCAATACCTTCTTCTGCAGAGAAATTTGATCTTCCTGCATACATTGATTGGAAACTAAATGTAGATAAAGAATTTGATGCACATGACTTGTCTGAAAAGAAAAAAATTTACATTGCCTCGAGTGTTTTGACTGAAAGTGCTTTGGTTGAATGGAAATACATTTGTAGGCACAATAAAGTTCTAGAATCTTGGAAAGACTTCAAATGTCATTTTAGAGATGTCTTTATTTCTGTATTTTATGCTGATCATTTGCGTGTCAAATTAGACAACTTGAAGCAAAATAGTATGACTGTTAAAGAATACTTTCATGACTTTAAAGTTTGTGTCATTTTTAGTGGCTTAGATGAATGTCGAGAAGATAAAATCAATAGGTTTATGAATGGTTTCAATTCTAAAATCTAAATTTTGCTCATCTCTAAAACTTACTACTCACTCTCACACCTGTATTTGCGTGTTTGTATTGCTGAAAATCAGCTTTTATCTTCTAAAAATACAAGCATGAACAATCACCATCAGAAAATTGTGGAATGTATTGCTGATGTGCCTTTGTCACAAGGGAAATGTGATAAAAAAGAGTTGTGTGATACTTTATCTCTTATTAAAACAGCACAACTAGATAGAGAGCACTCTTCTGTTTCTTGTCCTATGGCTAACATCGTGCAGGAGAGTGAGAGAAAGACTAAAAAAGACATTATGCTAGTTGATGAAATAATGGATGATGCTTGTGTTCTGCCGCTATATCTAAGAAAGTAAGAAAAATGAAACACACTGAGTACCTCACCACATCTCGATCCTCTCATGCTGCTTGTGTTGAACTGCAATTGCCCAATGTTCATCCTAGTGTTCTGCAAAGCTTAGTTGAGCCCCCCAAGACTTATGCTTTATTTCGTAATGCATATTTGTCCTATGATTGCATCAAGTTGTGTGACCAAGTTTTGTTCATCTCAAAAACACAACTAGTGTATGGAATAGAAAATATTGTTCTTGAGTACACACATGTAGAGAATAAGCATTTTTATTGCGCTGATTTGAATGATGCAAAGTTAGAGCTAATATCTTCTTTAACTTCTTTAGGTTAAGTTGAATTTGATGCTCCTTATAACCAAAATTATTTAGAGAAGAGATTATTTCAGAATTACAATTCGCAACATTTTAACAATTGTGTTTTTTTATGATATTGGCAAATACGATGACATTGGAGATTTTTTAATATCTAAAATAGTCATTTGTACTAATCTGAAATACCTTTTTGAAATGCAAAAACAGGATCAAACAATAGCATGCACTAACACTAACAATGCTTTGCAAAGTTTTTCTACTTTTGTGATCTATCAACAGGAGCAGCTCATGGAGAAGGAGAAGTTGCTGTTGTGGCCAAGCTACATGCTCATCCTCTGTTCCAACATGACAGCAAGAAAATGTTTCGACCACTGGATCAAGCCGAGGACGGCTAGCTATAAAGAAAGAGAGAATGATGAGATCTTTGTGGCACTACTTGACCGCTTCAGAATATCCCTATGGTTGTCACCTCTTATGATTTTTGGAGTGCACGGTGAACTGGCGGTTCTCCAATCGACCTTGAGTCGAAGACGACTTCAAAAGAAGCGGAGGAGGATGATAAGGTCACATATATATCCGTGTGGCCTCCAACTTTTGAGATTTCTACAAGGCACGGTGGCATAGCTGGTTTTGAATCTGTGCTTGAGTCGAGGACGACTCCAAATCAAGTAGAGGAGGATGATGAGACCACATACATAACTTTATAGCCCCCACCTTTATGATTTCATGAGGACATATTGGAGTGGCACTTTTACATTCTGAACTTGAGTCGAGTACGACTCTAATTCAAGTGGGTAAGAATGATATGGACATCATATCCTCTGATAAAGACGTCAATGGAAATATTCACACATGGAGGATTCAGACTGCAAAACAGTACAAACATGCAACAAAAGCCACGACTTCATATGGAATCTAATTTTGATGTTTAAGTACATTCTGAAAAGCTCATCAAGTCTACTTTCGAATGGATCCAGCCTCACCTTCATATCACATTCAAGTCAGCGATATTTGTTGTTCTAATTCAGAAGGTGCTGTATCACCCTAACTTAAACTGATGACCCGTGTATCAAGTTGAGCCCATTAAAGACGCGTCCTAGAGTTTGAGGACGACCCAGCACCCCCTGGTCGTCCTCCACCCTATTTAAAGGTTCCAGTCGCCACCAAAAAGACTTGGGTTTTCTTTTGTTATAGTTTAGCTTTTATACAAACTTTCTGATCTTCAGTTGTGTCCAACGACCACCTGTTAGAAAGCTTTGAGAACCCTATATTGTGAGAGATTTCTGGTTTGCTACATTTTGTTCTTATTTGTTCTTCGATTGCTTGTAGAAATTGATCTTTATGATCAGATTGATCTTGCTGTTCAGCACGGTCAATAACTATTCGGAGTTGGTTCTGCGATTGCTAAGGCGCACACGATCTGTTCGTTTGTAGTCGGATCGTGAGGGTCGACTCCACTAAATCGATAGGTATCACCTTACCGGAAGATTAGGCACCTCAAGTCCTATCAGGTGGGCGGCGACGGAGGCGGCGAGGGCGCCACTGGAGCAGGGCGGAGGAGGAGTGCGGGGGCGCGGGGTCGTTGGGCGCCATTGTTACCGAAAAATACCTTAACTGCGTTGATTTGTACCCCAAAGCTCATCCTCTCTATTGCCAAACATAGAAATCGGGAGAAGGTAGGCCCGGCGGTGGGGGCAT
>BCLH01000138.1:0-43162 GCA_001602315.1 Zoysia pacifica | reverse complement strand
GGGGCAGGGCGGCGGAGGAGGGCGGGGTCAGAGTCAGGGGCGCGCACAGTGGGGTGCGAGCCCGCGGATGCGACCCAGTGTGTAGAAAAACTATATATATACTTCCTACCAAACTAACTAGGGAGATAGCTAGAAAACCAGCCGCATAAAGCTTTCTTTAACTGGACAAAGATTTTTTACTCCAAGTAATTTGCTCTCCTCTCCCTATTTACTTCCAACGTGATTTGCTCTGCACATTTTCTTTTACCGATGCTCCCTGCCGGATTAAGCTTTCTTGGCTGGCGTATCTTTTTCTTTCTTCCCCTCGGGTATTGATTTGTTTTTTGCTTTCCGTCGACGTGATTTGATCTTTTGTTTCCATCGAGTAGTGTTTAGCTCTTTCTTCCTCTCCAGCAATCCCATCAGCCATTCTGATCTACCGGCGTATTTGGCTCGGCTATCTCGGCGGCGGCGGCGGTAGAGCTCTATTGTATTGTGTTTTTGGGGTGTACCTTTTTCTACACTTGCATGGTATACGCAGATACGATTTTAGTGTACATTTGGTTGCTACCGTCATTTGAAACTATGAATTGCTAGTGAATCCATGCCTTTTTTTTAATTGGATAGGTACTGTGTTCTCGACAAGGTGATGTATAACCCGAAGCTGATTCTGATCACCAACACCAATGAGAGGTGAGAGGTTGACCTTCGACGAGACATTCGACACCCATCGACCTATACCGCTTCAATCTTCCCCAAACACTACAAAACGGAAGAGAGGAAATGAAATTGCATAAAGGAAATATTCATCCCACAATGGAAAATACGTGCATGTTGTAATTGTAAATATTGGCTTTTATATGCTAGTTGTAATCCTAAACATTAGTTGTTTACGTCATTTTACACGCTGAATCAGCCAGGCCAGAAGACCAGGTGACACATATTTTGTTTTTGGCTTGTGCTGCCTTTTTTATTCTGAAATTGTGCCATGACTATTATCCCAGTATCTGTGATCATAATAGATGCATTTCTTATGAACTCACCTGGTGACAACGAGTACATAGGTTGGTAAATACTTAATGTGCCTAAGCATAAATGTTAAAAATACAAGTATGATTTAAATTACCTTATTTGAACTTCGGATAATGTTTGAATTTGTTCCTACGTGCCTGAGAAGTACATATCATATTAAAAGTGTAAAATCATTTGCTTAAGACTCCAAAAATGGTTTGGTTAAGAACACAAAAACCAATCACAATAGAAGTGTAAAATCATGCGGTTAGGAGCGGAAAAAAAGAATCAAGTGCGATTTTCAAAGCTCTTGAAAATCTCGGCCAGCTCAAATATCAGCACATGCCTTGCAAATCGTGTGTACCGCAACAGTACATACTCTGATGGTATGTTTTGCACTTAAGAGACATTAATGCCTACAAATGTTTGAAAAAGTAATACAGTACTCCTTAAGAGACATATCTAAAGTTTTGCATTTAAGCGCACTAAGATTTTATACGTCGGTGAAATCAATCACAAATACTCCACGTTTACATGGCAAAAAAAAAGTATTTGCGGGACAGCAGCCTTTTGTGCTACGTAATCAAGTTTCTCTCACACCAGTGTTATTCCACGTAACTAACTTTTTTTTGCATGCTGGAGCTTCCCTTAATTAATTCCTTCCTAACTACGTAGCTCAATCAGAGGCAGCGGTCTCCTGCCTCTCCTGGCCGACTGGAAAAAAAAAATCTGGTTTTAAAGAGGGAGCAACTCTGACGAGCCACACACTGTTTTTATGATTATGATATATATTCCATGGCTTGTAAAATATGTAGTACTTATGATTTCATAAAGCACATTTTTATACTTTGAAAATACAATTTTTACTTGGGCATTTGCAAATGACATTTTTGTGACTAGGCTATATACTTTGTAATTTATAGTTTTAATGTTTAATTAAAACAATATCTTAAATAATTTCTTTTGAGAACCGGATGGAGCACAGGTTATATGAGATTTAAGTAGTCTTTGGTTGCATGAACCAATTTGATCCTGGATGAAATGGTACAACAAACAAACTGATCGAGGATAGAACGATTCAAGTAGCATGTTTGGTTGGTTGACTGAACCAAAAATTGAACCAAATGATCCACGTTCATGTTTGGTCGGATGAACCGATCTAAGGCTTGCTACTTTGGACCCACTTACAAGTGCCACACGGAGCTCCCTTGAGGGTGCTGCCGCTGGCCTCCTCCCACTTTGGCTCACGCCTACTGGTCCGAACCACCGCCGCCGACCTCCCTGGCGCGGCCCACTCCACCGCTGCCAGTGGCGAATCCAGGAATGGAGCTGAGCCGATGCTGGATTAATGCTAGGTCTGAGTGAAACAAGTTTTTTGAATTATTATTAAACAGAGATGCTTCATGTTTTTTTGGCCTGACGACCGGTGCTGCAGCCCCTCCCCCCGCACCGGGCCTGGATCTGCCACTGACCGCTGCCGGCCTTCCTTGCGTGCCAGCCCGCTCTGTCGTTGCTGGCCTTCTCCCGTGCCGACGTGCGCTGCAGCCACCGTTGGTCCACGACTCGACCTGCACTACCGGCCTCCTCCGCGCGCCGCAGCAGCCGGCCATCTCTTGCGCGTTGGCTTGCGCTGCCTCTGCGGCCCGACGCTAAGCCACGATGCCAACCTCCTCCGTGCGCTGGCTTGCGCCAACATGCGTTGGCGTCATCCATGCGCCCTCTCCCCTCGCGTATGATGGGGTAGAAGGTGGAGGCACAAGATGGTTCTAGATGGCAGCGCAGGGGAGCAGGAGGTGCGGCTTCAAAGAAGATGAGGGACACGTTCGACCTGGACCATTACATCATGGTTAACTTTTATCGATATACACCAACAATCGAACGATAAAAATAGACGACTAACAGTGAGTCAATAATTCTCATACCGTTTATCGATAATTATTAGTCGGTAAATGGCGGTATTACCATCCGACGATCGATCGGCAAAAAAATACGTGAAACTGAAATTATTACAACTCCCCACCTTCTCTCTCTTAAACCCTAGAGCCGCCATAGATAAAAAATCCCCAAATCTCTCCCTTCCTCACCTCGCGTCGTCCTCACAACGCCGCCGCCTTCTCTCTCGCGCCTCCCTCCCAGCACCGCCGCCTGCCTTCCCGAGCTCGCGCCTCCCTCCTAGAGCGCCCCTCCCTTCCCAGCCTAAGACGACCTCCCTTCCCCAGCTCGTGCCACCTCCTATCGCGCACCGCCCTCCCAGCGTCGCTGCCTCCCTTTCCAGCTCGACCCACGTCCCTTACCCAGCGCTCCCTCCAGATCTTCGCTGCGTGAGCCGTGGTGCCGTAGCACCTGGCTGTCCTGGTCCTGCGCGTGCCACGACGTGTCCCAGCCCTACTGTTCATTTCGTCTTTCTGCTATCTCACTGTTCCTAATCGATTTGTCTTCTTTATTTCCGTGGTACCGTGGATCCCTTGGTGGGCGTGCGCGGTGGCAGAACCTCATCTTCCAGTTCCTCCAGAGCGTAACTGGGTTGGGAGCTCATTTGTTTTCCTTATTCGCCTAAGACTTTGTAATTTTGCTGTGCTACGGTTAAGATTTTTTTTTATATCTCTACTCCTATAAACGTGCCTTGTGGTGAGTCTTGCCTTTCTGGCAGGAGGGCATCTCAGCCGTTCGATCTCCATCGGACGTCTCGCTGCTCGTAGCCCCTCGTCGCCCTCGCCCGGACCCGAAATTTTCATTCATTCCAATTTACTCATGCCTCTTCGTGTCCATGCTCGGCTCCGCCTTGCCTCCCTCCCTCACGCGCCGTGCCGCCGCCTCCCTCCCGAGCTCTCCGGCGGCCCTGTCGATCTCACTGCCCTGCCCTGCCAGCCCCACCGCCTTACTCCGGCCGGCGGCGCCACACTGCCGGGCCTCGACGTCATCTCCTCCCCGCGGCGCCTTTCTGGCAGGAGGGCCTCACCGCTCCGTCCCTGCACCCCGCGCTGCCGCCTCCTCTGCGCGGCCGGCAGTGCCACCTTGCCGGGCCTTCGACTCAACCCGCCGCCACGCCTCCGCCCCCTCCCGCTCCTCACCCCCAGGAGCCCGCCTCGGCCCGCGGCGACCAGGAGCTCCTCACAACCGCCCGCCGTCTTCCCTCACCACCCCCGCTCTCGGGCAAGCCCAGCACACTGCGGTCCTGCTCAGATCAGAAAGTAGCAGGAGGAGGAAGCGAAGCAGCAGCTGTGGGTGGCGGCCACCGGTGAAGGTGTCCTCCTCGAGCTATACTCAACAGCGATGACCCGTTGGTGAGAAGCCTGTGCCCATTGTACCCGTCGCGTCGATGTTGTACCTGCCATTTGCGCGAGTGGACTTGGTCCCCGCTGCACCTGCAATCTCCGTGCGCCGCAAGCACGCGTC
Organism: Zoysia pacifica; assembly: GCA_001602315.1. Taxonomy (NCBI): domain Eukaryota; kingdom Viridiplantae; phylum Streptophyta; class Magnoliopsida; order Poales; family Poaceae; genus Zoysia; species Zoysia pacifica. The sequence continues at coordinate 38,776 of BCLH01000138.1, read as the reverse complement.
GACGGCAGCGTGCGTGGTGGTGAAGGCATAGGAGAAGCAGATGGCTATCATCAGCAAAGACGGATGGCTGAGCAGTGCATGCCGCCATGGTGGAATAGAAGAAGACCTCGGCCTTGCATCCCAGCCGGCATCCGCCAAGAGCTTCTTTGTAGACCTAGCTAACATCAGGGCCAGCAGCAAGGAATCTTAATCGATGCCAGGACAATTTGGAGCACCACATCAAAGGAGTGTTCATATTTATTCATGCGAGGATGCTGCCGACCGGACCCGGAGAGCCACAATAAGCTAGGTTGGTGCCTTCACCCTCGTCGCATCAGTTGCCTTTCCTGCAGATGGTGTATTTGGTTCTCTGATCCCCTAATTTTTGCTTGATTGGAGGCATTCTAATTCCGATGGCATATCATTAAGGAAGATAGGTGTGGATGCAAAAAGTGGTGATGCATCAGGATTAAAATGGATTGGTGAGGCTTTCACCATTAGAATGCCTCAACGATAGCATGGAAAGAAATGTAACAAGTTTCTTAACATGTTTTATGATATTCAACGATGCATGATCTTTTTTCAGGATTCAAAGTTTGCATGGTTGATTTGTTGAACCAGTGAGCTGGAAGACACAAGCAGTAAAAAGTTTGATGATTAAGTAAAAAATTTAATTGCTGGACAAAGCTATATTTTGAGAATACAGTTGCATGCTTAATATTTCCACCTTTTCTATTTTTGGAATATCACAGGGACAAAGCTGATGCAAATATTTTATAGGTGTTTCTTAATCTGCACATCATCATACTTACCAGTTTTGTAAAAACTGCTCTTGTATGTATCTGATATTAATCAAATTCTGGTGCAGTATATCTTTCACCATTTGAATAGGATTTTCAAGTGTTTTTAGATGTCGAAGCACCAGATGGTGACTGTAGTGATGATTTGGGGACCCAAATCTACTCATAACGAAATTGATTTTTCAGGCTGAATGGATCTGTCGTATAAACCCAGAGAATGACAAAGAGGAGCATGTGTGAGGCCAGTTAAAAAGAGGAATCGTGTTCATTGCTTCTCCAGCCTGATTAAGGTAAACTAAACATCGGTCATCATATTTGAATCTGGATGGACTGTGAAACGGGTACCCCTATTTGCCACTCAAATAATTCTATCATGGGATGACCAAGACTATTTAATGCCAGGCTTACCACAGAAGAAACTGAATGTCTATGTTCTTGGATTGGACAAGCATAGTTCAGAGAGCTTCCAGAAGGTATGCTTGACGAGTTGACGGGTTATCTGCTGAGCAAGTGCTCCAATGCAATGCAATTAGTTCTCTATCGTTATCAAGTTAATCTGCTAGACCTATTTATTCCTTTTGAAATGTTTAATTATATTGCTAAAAAACTGACAACTCTTTTGGTCAATCATAACAGATACATATTGTCTTTTACCGATTGTGTAATTGTAAATACTGGAGAAAATAAATTTTTTCTGTTTGACATTTCTTACCAAAGAACTAACTGAATTCCTATGCGCTCTTGGATCGGACAGGCGTAGTTCAGAGAGTCTTCAGAAGGTGTGCATGACGAACTATCTGATTAGCAAGTGCTGCAATGCAATAAGTTGGCTATTGTTATTAAGTTAATCTACCAAATCCATTTATTTCTTTTGAAATATTCAGTTATTGCTTGAAAATTGATGAAACTCTTGGGATTCATTAGGAGGGAGAACTAAAACTTAAATGCTTCATATACAAAAGGCGATGGGAGAGGGGGAGGAGCATGTAGTAACGTAAGGTTGGCTAGGCTGCAGCAATAAATTTCTCTTATTCTTCGTATTTCATTCTGGCTTCCGCTGACCTTCAGTGAGGTTCAGTTTGTTTCGTAGTATCTTTTACCATTGGACCTTAGAGCTAGGACAAGCGAGGAAAGGCGAGCTAGAAAAATAATTTACCTTTTCTTGTAACCAAAATCCACCGTGTAGCAAGAAAAAGAACTCAGTTTACAATTGTTGTTTTATCTGCTCTATAGTTGCACTTAGAGGTTCAATGCATAGATGAATAGTGCTTTGCTGCTTGTTGTCTATGATTGAGTAATTTTTCTTGAGTGAAGTTTGATACTACTTACTTTTTCTTGAGTAAGTTTGAAACTTGCTATCAGTTGTTTCTTCATTCTGGCAGGATGTACCGCTAGCAGCAGGTCCACTGTTCCTGAAATTGTATGCTATTTATGAAAACGAAAACATCACTGTGGGAAAGTATATAGAGAGGTTGCAGATTACTTTCTGCAGAATGCTATACCCGGAAGAGTTTAACGAGTGGACTGATCTTAGAGAGAATTTGCTGTTCTTTATGCTTGCAGCTATGTGCTCCATGATGTACCTTTTACCATATTTGTTAGAATATTCCTGCCTATTGTAATCTCAGATGATTTACAATTTCATAGAATCGAAAACTGTGTTGGAAAATGAATTGGATGTATCATCTTTAGCTAATGGGTCTCTTTCAAGTTTAGATCTGTTCAAGTTCTGGTTCATTCTCCAAGAGAAACAATGTGGTGCTAGGTATTTTAAATCCCTGTCTCATGAGCTCTTTGTGCATACCAAATAACGATTCAAACTGTCTAATAGGGTGGGCATGGCTCAGCATAACGGAGGATGCTCTCCATTGGATTATATGACAAATAATGACACAACTCAGTGGCTAAAGAGGTCCATGACAAGAAGTGATCTACGGTGGCAACGAATGGGCATGTAACTTTTGAACTTTGAATTATCTCTTGCTATTTTACAATTCATCTGTGCCACTGTTGTTTTTGTTATCACATCAACGGTAGCACGGGTTTTAGATGGAATGTCAAAATATTGTTTTTGTCATCACGTAACGTTAGCACGGGCATTGGACTATTTATAATTGATTTTGGAATTGTGGGTATTGTGGACCGTGAAGTTGTCGTGTCCGTAGCGAAGCACGGGCCACTAACTAGTAAATATTAATTGCCTGTTTAGATGCGGCCACTAACTAGTAAATATTAATTGCCTGTTTAGATGCGGCCCTTTCCTGCCCTGTCCCTTGTTTGTGAATTACTATTAGCATGACAGCGGATGCACTGTCCAAGACAGTACAGCGATTCCCATCAATTGAATTGAAAACAATGATATCCTGCATAGCAATGACCACATGTTCATCATGCATTGGTAGAGTATTGCGTGAATAATTCTATAGTTACTGCAGCTTCTTCATATTATAGTATCTGAACTTTGCTTTGCCTATATTCTGATGGTCATTTCAGTGCACATAAATTTTGCGGAAGGTGTGTACACATTGTGGATTTCTCAACCTGAACCAAGATTGAATGCAAAGGTACTGAAACTTTTTTAACTATTTATATTTCCATTGGTTAATGACATACATAGAATTAGCTCATTATTATTTTGCCACTGCTTTTATTGCTTTCAATCACCTTTGTTCTGATTCATTATAATTAAGAATGCCTAGGCTCCTCTCACCAGATTTGATATTTGTTGTTTGTCCAATGCAGAGGAATTTCAGGCTCTTAATATTTTCACTTGCTGCACAGATTTGTTCATGAAATGTTGGCCTACGAAAAGATCAAGCTTGATCTTGTACATAGTAACATACTCCTGACTTCCTAAGATTGTTTTCAGTTTACACTTAACACAAATCAGATGATGAGCCAAGTTTTCTACTCTTTAAGTTTACTGCTTGAGTTCATAAAAGTGTATCTTTTTCATGCCCATACTTCTGTCACTTAGCTTTTTGCATACCAAGTTAACACTATATAATTGTTTCTAGGAGAACTATAGAAGTTATCCCTCATTTTTATAGATTTCTGTTTGACTGCAAAATTAAGGATCCTGATGCAAGTTTACGCTGGGTTTAAAAAAAAATATATATGTCTTCCTTGTCGTTCTCTCTTGGATAGGGTCAGATGCTGTTTATTCATCAGTTATGAAATGTTGTTCACTTGGAAAGGGGCATTATGTATTTTCTAACAATTTTTTTTGTATGGCTGTAGTGATTCTGAATTTGGTGGACATGTCGCTTAGTGACCGCGCAGGTTACATGGAACAAGACATACAATGGACAGCACATGAACCAGACAAGTATCTTGAGTGATTTTTTTTAGCATTGGACAGTTCAAATGCTTTAACCAGAAGCTTGAGGCAGGCATTGTAAATTTATCACTTGTACTCTAAACATTCTTATTATTTGGGAGTAATTTGAATTTATTTCAATGGTTGAGAAATGATTCTATTTCTGAAATGCATTATTTTGTTTTTACTTCCCTGTCGATGAGGTTACAGAAATAATGATTATTATCCCTCAATGCTAATAATAAGAACGGATTAATATTGCATAATATTTTTTTATTTAAATCAGTTTAGATGATAGTGACCAACTGTTGGTCAATACTTGTCCTAAACAGCGTCTGGTCAGTAATTGTACTAAACAGCGTCTAGTCGATATTTCTTTACTGTAAAAGGATGTCTGCCGACGTGCGACCGATGTTATAAGTTGGTAAAGATCTTTACCGACTCATGGTAAGTTGGTGGTTCATTGTTTTTTGCTTGCGCATGGGATTGTACATCATCTTCGGGGAATATTCGCGGAATCTGAATAGAGCTATCTTCGATGATTTCATACGATCCACCGAAGCAAACATTGATAACTTGTCAGATACCGTATGGTTTCATTCAGAATGGTTTCTGACGGGGAACTAAATACTACCTTAAATTTACATGTCAGCTATAAAATCACGGTTGATTTTAAGTCAGCCAATCCGCATCCATTTGCTTGTCAAAATTCACGACCACTTTGAATTTGGTACTCTGTATTTGAAGATTTGGACTTCTCAATCTCATCAATCTAACCTAAAGCACCCGCGTCACCCTCCAAAAAAAATTACTGCTCGGTTCCAGTTAGTAACGTAAATTTGAGTTTGGTACTATAATTTTTGATATTTTGAAAAGAGTTAGATAAAAAATTTAAGACATAAATTACAAATAATTTTAAAATAGTTAAATTTAAAAATATAAAAACTATATAAATAAATTTGTCTAAAAAACTCTTTTATAAAATTATTCATATATCACTTTTAAATAAAAATTTTATAAAAAATAAAAATCAAAGTTACATTTTAAAAATCGTGTTATTTTTTAAAATATTAAAAATTATGGGACTAAAGAAGTAGTGCCTAACTTGGAGACCTGATCCACAGCCTCTTTGTGTTTGGTTTTCCATGACACCGCCCATTCCAGTCACACACGGCACAACGGCAGTTGCCTACAACTGGCTGTCCGGCACTGCATTGAAGGCCACCTCCTCCACTGTCGCTCTCACAGGACCAGACCCGCAAAGATCCAGTGCAGAGAGAGAGAAGCTCCATTCCATATGGCACCCTGAACACGAGAGAGAGAAGAGATCTCTGCATTCTCTCCCACAATGCCGGCAGCCACCAAGCTGATCATGCTCTCCAGGGCGTCTCTCGTGCTGCTGCTGCTGGTCCTGCTCCTCAATGGGAGAGGATGCCTGTCCATGGGCCTACAGGGCATGGATGCGATGGAGATGGAGATGGACTCGGAGGCTCACCGGCGGCTACTCTGGCAGGCCACCGGTCGGCGGTACATCAGCTACGACGCGCTGAGGGGCGACGTGGTGCCGTGCTCCCGGCCGGGAGTGCCGTATCACAACTGCAGGATCACCACCACGGCCAACCCCTACACCAGGGGCTGCGAGAGCATCACCAGGTGCAGGGAGGCGGCAGATCCCTAGACCGCTGGCGCTGGTGCAAGGGACGGGGTTCCCTGGTGCCTGTGCAGCTGTGGTATCCTCGTGTAATCCCCCCCCCCCCCCCCCCCACGATCCGTCCTCCTTTGCTGGAATATTATTAGTGTAGTAAGGAAGGTTATGGATGATGAGCTACGTGTTAATTTGAGGATACCACACCATCATTATTTTCTGTCTTTTTTACTACTGTTTTTCACCTCACTCGATGGCTTTAGATGGTGAGTTGAATATGTGTATGTACATACTTAATTCCTTCCATCTCTATTACTTGTCCTCTTTACTTCTCTTACACTTTTCTCTATTATACGTGTTTTCAGTGTATTTCAAATTTTTCATCCTCATTAAATCTCACACTCACACCACAAATAAAAGGGGATATAGGGAGTATGTGTACTACGAGAGATTGGACGTGGAGATAGACATGGAGCTGGTCTAGTGGAAGTTCACAAGTATCCAATGAACTGATAGTCTGGTAGGCACTGTAGGATGTTGATGTGCAATGCTACATATTACTTTTTTTTAAGTGGCATTTGGTAAGTGAGAAATGTTAGGTGGATTTGAGATTTAGAATTAAATGGAAGAATGAAGGGTGGAGATTTTCTCCCGCCTTTCTCAATCCCAATCCCTCCCTCCATACCCCCATTGCCAAACAGCATTACAATGCTCCAAATTTATACTACATGAGAAAATATATATATATAATACTCGTAAGCTGTCATGATCTATTTGTTTCTATTTTGTTGATAAAAAACTTTTAGGAACACAATAATTTCACTTGAATCATTTAAGTTTCATAGAAAAAATATAAAAAATAAAAAAAATTCCTCGTGGCCAACAGTGCCAGATAGGAAAACGTTGATGGCAGTGTTTCACAATGGGTTATCGGGGACATGTTGGTACCGTGCCACGAACTCTTTTGTTCAGAGAAATGATAGCCTGATAGGAGGGAGCTGCAGCAATTAGGTTTATCGAGGCGTGATACGAAGTACTATACCGTCGTACCTCATTTTTTAAGACACTCTATGAATCACGTATCAGTCTCTATATCAGTAGCTAATACGGTCAAACACATAGAATATAAATTAAAAACATACTTCGAATTAGAACAAGATATCTGAGAAGGAACCTTCAGCGGTAACACAACAAGGATTGCAACCATCAAAGGTTGGCTAACCCACCAGAGGCTAAGCAATCAGCGAAAACTATGTCCCAAAGCCACAAGCAACTCCGGAAGCAGAACGAAAACCAGTACGATGTCTGTCAGGAACCGTCTAAGTTGAGTTTCAATTAGTCAAATTAGCTTGCAGTCTATAAGCAACACACAAGCTCAAAATTCGATTAACGAGAACCCAACCTCGGTAGTCTCTCGATATGCTTCCTAAACATTGCCGAGGACAAGAGCATATCGGTAACGACATTGTATACATTGCAAAAGAATACACATACTTTAAATAATCAGAGAAATTATTACAGATCATTAGTAAAGAGAGATATAACAAACTTACATAAATGGAAGTAGTAGGGTCATAGCTTTCAATTCTCAAACCTTCTAAAACCATAGTTCAACAAAGATAATTTAGTTTTAGGTTCTAACGAAGATTGATGACAATGTAAGCGGTAGAAATTTTGTTTTCAAAACAAACCAAAAAGAATGATTGCTCTCAGGCCACAAACACCACCATCATGCTAGAAAGGGGCAATAAATTCCAATACCTGCAAAACTCCAACCAAGCAAACGTGAGTACGAAAGTACTCAGCAAGACTTACCCATAGGCTAGTCTCGACTCTAAGAATAATGCATAGGGTTAAATAGCAAGGATAAGGCCAGAGGTTAAAACTTTTTGCCTGAAGCGATGATTATGGTAAAGTGACATATTAAGAAAGAATAAAGCAAAATAACCTTAAGGTATAAGGCACCTACACAACTCATGCCTCTAAGTATCTCGGGTAACAAGTAAACAATAATATCGAGATATGTCCATCAACTCCATACTAGCACCACAACCTTTCTCACATGTGATTAATTAGGTGAAGTTGTTAGCTACGACGAAAATCAATGGACACTAAGCTTGGTCATAACGGGGACTGCGGCGATTCGAATCGATTATACACCCTGTAGGGGAGTCCAACTGTACCCACACGATTTGAGGACTATCTGGCTTATGCAACTCACGGCGTTGCATAAAAGGGCACTCATGTCAACCTTTCTCTCATCTATTTTCGAACGGTTGGACAATCGACATGTCAAAGAGGATCGGTCCCGTGTCTCGTGGGAGTCCAGCGGTCACTCGTGCGTGTCAGTCAAGACATACCGTCATGGGTCAAACGCTGGTATGCAAATGAGATATTCAGTTTATCTTATCATTATATTCGACATGTGGTATAAAAGGAAAATACTTAGGTCAACAATTGACATCGGTCGGTCCTTAATCGACACAGACGGAGCTACCATCGTGAAGGCTCGACCTTCTCAATCCATCCTATACATCACTCCCGTCCGGTCTCAAATTTATTCATTCTCAACTTTAGTCCAACCATATGTGTAACTAGGTAATATAAAGATCCTATACTCGCGAAACAGTGGTGATCTTCCACTGATTCGACTTCTACCGCTCTAAGCATGGCTAAGCAAAGCACATTGTAAAATGAGAAACTCCCACCCTAGACAAGAACATTCAAGGATGAGGTAGAGCAAATAATCAAGGAATGGATAATGCAGCAATTAAGATTTAACCCACATATACCGCTAATACCCGATCTAATGCAAGACATAACCATAACTGAAACAAGTCAATATTAACAATTGATTCAAAATAGGGTTTAAGATGCAAAGTGCTTGCCTTGAGTTTGCAGGTGTTCCATAGCAATCAAACACATCTGCTCCCCTTTTCACATCAGCCATGATACCCTCCGAAGTCTCATTCACTAAAAAGGAAATAAACACTAGTAAGACAATGCATGCTATGCAATGCAATGATACAGTTGCAGTGAAATAAATCTATATTTATTTATTGAGTTATCATATGAAACACTTAAGTGGGTTGATAATTATTAAAGCTACTCAATTGATTTTTGCATTTATTTTACTTTCAATTAGTAGATGGAGTAAATACTTAATTTAAGTAGTTAATCACTCTAAAATAATAAGGTGAATAATTCCACTAAACCTAAAAGGTACAAATATCAGTAGAGCCTAATTACACCTATCTCAAGTAATTTAACCAAATCTAGAATAGATGTTTTAGTTATCTACTAAGGTAATTCACTTAATTTAATGAAAAAAACTAAGTTAATAATACTTAGTAAGGTTACTGGACCCTAAACAACTTTAATGGGTCAAGGTTCAGTAAGGATAATTTATGACAAAATTTTGGTGAATTTTTAACAAAAATTCTAAATACTATGAATTAATTACTAGAAAACAGTGATAAATTAATTATAATATAATTAATGAGGAAATTAGCCTAAAAACATTTTTATACTGTTCTGTAATACCCTAATGGACACTCATACAAAACTTTACTAGTTAAGAATGCACACCAGATTAACTAGGAATTAAACAAGCCTAAACCATATTTTGTAATTAATCATTATTAATGATTAAAAATAATTAATTACTGGAATTTATTAGATTAAATAAAAATTTTATGATTTTTGAAGTCTAACAAAATTGGTTTCTTATTTATATCATCAATATTCTCTTTGTTATGAATTTTTAAAGTTCAACGCAAAAATCTGAGAGAAGGAAAAAGAACAAACACATGGAGGACCACAGGGTCTGCCACACTGGATCCGGGTGTAGCCACACCGGATCCCAGGCGAGCTCTGGGAGGCCAGCCATGGCTGCTCGCCGTCGGCAGCGGCCGGCTCGCCGAAGTTGGCCTCCTGGAGGTCGCGCGCCTTGGGGAAAGGCTCCAAAACGGTCCCCTCAGCCTAGGGAGGACAGGGGAGGGGTCACCGAGGAAAGCCCCTCACCGGAGATGGGTCGATGGCGGCCGGCGGCGCAACGCAAAGTTCGGCGAGTTCGGGACGGCGCTCCGGTCAACGAAAAAATCGAAAAAAAATGCCGTAGAGCTTCACGAATGGGGAGATGGACGGCACGGAGGTTGCCGTCGAAGGAGGTGGCCGGAGGTAGCTCGTCACCGGCGAGGTCCTCGAGCTCTAATGGTGGTGGTCGGAAAAGCTTGTGATTCCTGCACAATCAGCCCAAAACTTCTCACGGGAAGCTCGGCCGGAGCAGTGGTAGGAGGTGGAGGGGGTGTGGCCGAGTTGAATCGGGCCGAGGCTCACCGGAGAGGGCTCGATTTGGACAGAACGCGTCGGCTACTTCCACTGTTTGAGTTTGGGGAAACATGGAAATTCGGGCAGCTCGCACGAGGAGGAAGGAAGAGAGGGGGCAGCACTAGCTCAGGGGATGGTAGCGCTCCTGCTCAGGCAAGGAAGAGGGCTGAAGGGCACTCGATGGTGGTGCTCCTCGGAGGCACGCCGTTGCCAGTCACGCGTAGGCGAGAGAGAAAGCGAGCAAGAGAGACAGAGAGACAGGGGGAAATGAAGAATGAAACCGGGCTCAGAGGCGAGGACATGGGAGCGAATCGTGGCGCGCGCGCCCTGGCAAGAGCAGCGTGGCTGGCCTGCATGGACGCCGCGCGCGCCCTGGGCCGGCCAAAGCCGATTGGGAAGGAAGGAGGAGGAGCTGACAAGAGGGGCCCACAGGTTCTCCAATTTCTGAATTTCTCGAAATTCCTGCGCAGCCCTCTGTTTTTGCAGAAAAACTAAAGTTCCCGGGCTCCGTTGAATTTGAAAATTTGCAGGTCAAAGAACTTTTTATGATGAACAACATTCTTTTTGGAAGCATCCTCAAATTCAAAGTGGATTTAATTCTATAAAATTCCAAATCAGCTGCTTGTTTTAGAGGAATAAAATAATTTGGGCCATTGATGTTTTTTTTTTGGATTTAAATTTTTATAGAAATCCATTTTCATAATTTCTAAACCCTTATGATCACTTTTAAACAATAATTTACTTTGCATCCTTCCTTTGAATTTTTTTTTGAAGTTGCATTCTTGAAATGTTTAAATTTAAATCAAATTTTAATTCTTGGCTTTGTTCCTTAAATTTTTGAATCCATTCTAACAAATTGAATTTCTCACCTTCGAAAAATGCGGGATGTTACAGCCCTCCTCCCTTAAAGAAATCTTGTCCTCGAGATTCCTTTGAATTGTTAACAGACATAGGTAGTGAGGTAATAAGTCCATCCGTCTTCGAGCCCGTGGAGCGAAAAGTAAGATTAATCTTCATGTTGCCATCTTGCTTCTAGATGATACGGTCATTGCCTTGAAATCCCTTAAGGAGCCTCTCGGTGCTTCGTCTCAGGGGGCAGCGTCAAAATAATGCAGGCCTAAGATCTTTATTTTTTGTGGAAATTAGTAGGCTTCTATGACCAAAAGGTCAGTTATGTTAGTTCCTTCTTCGAAGATAGAAGATCTTCATACTTCCGGTTCGCTCCTTCTTGTCTCATCTTCGATAAGGCTGCTTCCTTATTGTTGGAGCATTTTCTCAGAGAGATCTTCCGCTTCTCATCGGTAAGTGACTTTATTTTTCTTAAGGTGCTGCTAGAAGTTGTCACGCTAGAAGGAACTATTCTACCAAGGATTGGATTTCAAGAACGCCGCGATAAATTTCCAAAGAGATTTGACATTAGATAGATGGATAAAGGAAAACTAATGGAGGTAATGAATAGCTTGGTGTTACAAGTTCCGCTGGAGTGGCAGGAGCGTCTAAACAAAGAATGACTTCATCATGGAACCAATAAAATGGTTGATACAAATCGAACAAAATTTCGGGTGGAAGTAAAGGTCAAGGATTTCAGATGGAAGAAAGGGTCAAGGATATTTTAAAAGTTCATCGCACAACAATTTATAAGGAGACTTAGAAGAAGCATACAAGAGCAAGGTGAGTTTAGAGATCGAGTCAACTTACAATAATTGATCTCTATATTAGATAAGTCAAGAAAACCACGGTCTTAATGCATTCCACACAAGGTGCATTAAAAGAAAACAAAGTACCAAGGTGGTTCAAAATGAAGTATGATATCAAAAAGGTTAAGAAAAATATTCAATGGTTAACAAGGAACACTTTGGTCTGTCATGTCAAAGAAACATGCAGACTACAGAGAACAGGGAACAACTTCACAAGGATCGGGTTTAGGAATATTTGAGCTAAAGTTCAAAGACGAAAGATAATCTGTTGAGATAATTTGAGATAACGGTGATGTGATCAAGACAGATGAGGGTCTGGACTTCATCAAACATCAATCACCGCATGAGTTTAAATAATAAGGATGGGTGGGAACCCATGCGGAGGTTTGATTAGTTCCAAGATTGAATTAGAAGTACAGAAACAGAATTCGTAGAAAAGATATAACCAGGTAATAAATTAAGATAAATTATAGATTTAAGAGCAAGGATTAGACTAGTTGTTCAGATGAGAACTTCAAGCATAGCATTCTACATTCCGGTTGCGTATTCCGGGTAATACGCCATCCATTCAGTCGAATGTTACATTGGATCCTCTTACCAACATTAGAAAGGATGGTTTCTCTCTGAATCCAATTCTTGCTTTTGAGAAGCACCTGGACGAACCGGCACATTTCACAAACAAAATTGCATTTTTAGAGAGCACCTCCACTAGTTGGGTTCAAGGGAAGGAAACAAGAATTTCAAGAGGACAGTGTCTGTTTGACTGGATTTGTTTATGCAATGATCGGGCTTGATCAAGAAGGATTTGTTCATGAAGGAAGGTACAAAAGGTCTGCGGTTACTTGTCAAGATAACTAATGTGACTGTCTTTTAGACCACGAAACCAAGAAATTTATTAGACTATAGGTCCTCATTTGGTTAATGAAGTCAAGGAATATTGGAAGATGTCAACAATGGGATCAGAGTTCCATAATTAGATAGGATAATATGAACAGATACTATGGAGAATAGCGAGGATCATCCCAACAACTGCAGACATCAAGGTTTCAAATAGGGGATGAAAAGAGTTAACAATAAAAGAATGGTGAGAATTATCTAGCAATATGAATTAAAAGAAAGAAATCAAGCCTTAGGACAACTGTTGACACCCAAAAATGGCCTCACCGGAGTGTCTGGTACAATGCCGAAGCCTCCGGTAAGTCCTCTCGGGTTTGGGTACTTTCGCCCACCGGAGTATTCGTCATGGTGCCGAACTGTCCGGTAGGCCTTCTCGGGTTTGGGGCACTCGGCCCACCGGAGTGTTCGGCACTTTGCCGGATTGTCCGGTAAGCCTTATCGGGTTTGAGAACTCGGCCCACCGGAGTATCCGATACTGTACCGGACTATCCGATAAGCCCTCTCGGGTTCCGGTGTTTTGTACACCGAAATGTCCGGCACAGCGCCGAAGGGTTCGGCAGGCCCTCTCTAGTTCCCGAATTTACACGACAGAGTCTCCGACGTCGTACCGGAGACTTTGATTACTAGAGTGTCTGGCACTTTACCGGAAACTCCGGTAGAGTTGATTTAAGAAAGTTTTTAGCAGATCAATTCCAAATTCTTTGCTAACTTAGGTGATCTGTTGCCTTGCGAGAGAAGACCATCCCACCTCTATAAATCAGAGGCTCATGGCCGGTTGAGAGGTATCCCAATCGATCAAACCATTTGCCTCTACATTTTGCATTTTTCTAACCCTAATCTCCTCACTCGATCTCCGTTTGCTGTTCTTCCTTCGTTCCGGCAATGTTTGAGAACGATCCGACTGGCCTGACCAAGCCAGATCAACCCTAGGACAATCCTCCTTCGATGGGGTCCTTTTCGAGGTGAGATTTTCCAGGTGCATCCCCAACCTGACGTCGAAGAGACGCCGGTGTTCCCGCACACAGATGTGCGAGCAGTGTGTTGGCCCGGACCCGATTCGGCCTCAACAAACTGTTTGGTGACTCCGCTGGGGACTAGTGATTTCGGTTGCACAAACCGAATCATCGTTTCCATGACCTTCGAGATCTCTACGACGAACATCGTCATGCCATCCTTGAAGGAGTTGCCTGAGTGGGTGCGCAAAGCGTTCTTATAACGCCAGAGAGCCTCCGAAGAGGCGCGCAAAGCACGCGAGGAACAGGAGCTGCGGGAGTACTTGACATGTTTTAAGAAGGACCGCTAAGGCGCAATCTCTCAAGTGAAGAAGCCCGTTCTTCTGACCATCGACGACGACGCGGCCATGGGCGCTGCCAACGTAAGAACATCTTCGCATCTTCTTGTTACTTTTGAAGACCTTTCATATTATCTTGACGACATGAAAAAGGTCTTAAAAAATAATATACAATACATGATCTAAGAAAACTTGTCTAAAGCTAAAAATGTTAGTATTGCATCATCGTCTCATGTTGTACGTGTAGCTAGTACATCGGCGCCTACTACCTCTAATGTAGAACATTATACGTATGGCATGCTGTTGAGCTCGTTTTGTGAACAGACTAGTTTTTCACCACCCGTGCAAACCAACGCTTTACTGATGTCTCCCACTAGCGGAGCCAATTACTAGCATCCTCAATCCGACCGCAAACCGATTGAGTAAATTGCCTAACTTTGTTCCTTCTTACCGTACCATTGCATACAGCACACCGCCTATCCCACCAAGCGGTACGAGATTCTCTCATGGCCCTGTCCCTAATGAAACATTTAGCGCCACGAGAGCAAGCGCACATCCTCCACCATCGAGTACATCTACCAGAGCTCCCACTGCCAACATAGAGGAGTGTATGGCGCGCGTTAAGGAGGACTTAAATAAACAATTTCATGAGACGCTAGGAGTGGATCTTAAGGAGAGGGACCGAGTTTATCAAAAACCATACCCCGTATATTTTGACTCGGTCCCATATCCCGTAGGATGACGTGTTCCTGACTTCGTCAAATTCATTGGCGAAGATAGCAAAACCACTTGGGAGCACATTAGTCAATATGTAGCACAATTAGGAGAAGCGGGTTTTAATGAAGCTTTAAAAGTACGTTTGTTTTCATTATCGCTAACCCAAACTGCTTTCTCTTGGTTTTCGTCATTGTCTTCGGGCTCCATTTACAATTGGGAGTCATTAGAGCGTAAGTTTCATGATAATTTTACTCCAGGGACAATGAATTAAAGTTGTCACATTTGACATCGGTTCGACAGGGAAAAGAGGAACCCGACGTTGATTATCTTCGGCGGTTTAGAGACGTTAAGAACTGATGCTTTAATTTGACCATTTCTGAAAAAGACGTAGCCGACCTAGCTTTTAATGGTTTACGGTCGCATCTTAGGGAAAAGTTGGAGGGCTAGGATTTTTTCACACTCACTCACGTTCAACAAAGGGCTTCGGCTCAAGAGAGCCGAAGTAAAGAAATAAAACATGATTATAAGACCCGTCATAACATGCCCGTCGTAGAATATGATTCGGATAGCTCCGATGATGATTTTAAGGATATTTTGGCTGCCGAGTTCGTTTGGCCATCTAAGGCTAAATCGTTTGCTTGTGATCCACTCAAACCGATTCACAAGAATCGAAAAGACGATGTAAAATACACCTTTGATGTAGCTAAGTGTGATAGAATATTTGATGAGCTACATTAAGGTGGATATATTAGAATCGCATATACTTTACCTTCGACGGATGAGATTAAGCGCAGGGCATATTGTAAATGGCATAATTCTTATTTTTATGCTACTAATGATTGCAATGTTTTCTGTCGACAGGTCCAATCGGCCCTTAATGAGAGACAATTGAGTCTTAAGGAGATGCAGATCGACAAGCACCCCTTCCCTGTCAACACTCTAGAGTTCAATCCCAAGGTGTTGATTCGGCCTCATCAAGCCGATACCACCAAGGGAAAGAACGTGGTCATCGGGGAGGAGATGCCTATTTCTCCGGAGGAGAAAGGGGCTTCTAGGAAGGTGATGCTTGAGAAATTCCTCGATGTTCAAGAATCTCTCAAGGTCACCATTCCAGGCTCTAGACCCGGAGGGAAGTTCCACGGCCCAAGACGATAAAGCCAAAGAAACCGGAGGTGGGTAAGTGGAAGGTAAACCAAGGTAAAGCCACAGATCGAACGATGGGGCCCAAAAGCGCCTTCGACCGTCTCATAGCTAAATACAAGAATCAAAAGACCGATTTGAATAATCGGTCTATGAAGCAACCAAGGTCGCCACCTAGGGGAGGCAGCACACTTAGGAAGGAGATGAGGCCAGTCATGAAAGCGCATGGGCCTCTCCTCCTTTTCTTTCACATGGCCTCGGAGCGCCGCCACCATGGTTCTGTCCTATGCCTTGTCCAGCATTTCCGGTGTGGCATCCATACATGGGATCATAGATGCACGCGCCACTAATGCCCATGTCACTGATGCCCGTTCCGCCAATGCTATACCCGCCGTTTCATACGGGGTGGAACGGGCCGAGAGGAGATGTCTTCACGAGGCTCTTCAACCCTATCTTGGATCGAACGAATTCTCGACCGATCAAGGCTCAAGGAGGAAGCGCCACCACCGCGTCTAAGCAAGCAAGAATGGCGGCCGAAGCAAGGTAATGAACCTGCTCCCTCCACTGTTGTTCATCAAGAGAATGCATCCGGAGGTGTCGTGAAAATCAGCACGACCGATGTCTAGATCGGAGAGGTTTTCACGGGACGGATCACTTTGGGTGATCTGGTCGGGAAGACTTCCCATGACCATGAATCTGACAGCAGCAAGAGCTCCTCCAAATACACGCAACCGAGGTGATGTCCGCCTGGCTTGACCCACACTCAAAAGAGGAAGCTCTAGAGGCTGCGCCTCCAAAAGAATGAGAGGTGGAGGCGGAGAAAAAGAGGGACGAGGTCTTCGATGAGGTCAAGCTGATGGTCCCTCAAGGTAAGCAGTGGAGGGTTAAAGGGCCTAAAGCTCCTGCTTCACCGGTGACGGAGGAAGCAAAGGCTACTCCAAAGCCACTTGGTTTGGCCGATGCCGTCATGGTAGAGGACTTCATAGCACCCCTCACCCACGAGAGACGTCGACATGTCCGAGTTCGACGACGACGACCTCTTGGACTACGAGCCTACGCCGTCTCGAGAAGGTATGTACATTAATATCATTTGCTTATCCCTTTTCGATTATTCGCTTATAGAGGAAGAAGTCATGACACAATTCGACTTTGGGCTGAAAAGTCCTATCTTCGAAAAGCTCAACGAATCAGAGAACCATTTGAAACCCCTCTATGTGAGAGGTCATATTAATGGTTCACCGATTTCTCGCATGCTTGTAGACGGCGGTGCTATTGTTAATCTAATGCCGTATTCTTTGTTTAAGAAGCTAAGTAAGGCCGATGACGAGCTCATCCGGACCAATATGACTTTGAATGGTGTGGGAGGAGGAGACCCTATCGAGGCTAAAGAGGTCGCTTCTATGGAACTCACCGTTGGAAGCAAGACCATGACTACCGCTTTCTTTGTCGCCGATGTGCGCGGTAGTTACAGCTTGATCTTAGGGCGTGATTAGATTCATGGCAATAGATGTGTTCCTTCTACCTTACACATATTTTTTATACAATGGATTGATGATGATGTAGAGGTGGTTCATGCGGATGCATCGGCTTGGGTTGCTATGGCCGAATCATTTTTTTTACTGCATGACGCCGTCACGTGCTTGACCGGTTTAGATTTGATGGATTATGATTTTTTTAGTATAACTAGGGATAGTTTTGTACTGGTCAATGGAAAGCCGATAGAGAATCGGCTCAACCATATAATATGGTTTAATGGATTCTAATTTTGATTGGTTGCAAAAAAGAGTGGAACACTATCGGTCCAATACGAATGATATGTGCGAAGCTAGTGAGGAAATAGAGGATATGGATAAGTTAGGACAAAGATTCACATCGATCGATCCTCTTAAAGAGGTAAAACTTGGCAGTAATGATAATCCGAGACTAACTTATATAAATAAAAGTCTGAAAGCCGATTATAAGTTGAAGCTAATTAGTTTACTAAAAGAATATGTAGACTGTTTTACATGGTCCTATAATTAAATGCCCAGGAGCCGTGAATTAGTCGAACATCAGCTTCCAATAAAATCTGGTTTTAGACCTTTTAAGCAACCGATGAGGAGGTTTAACCCGAATATGCATGATCGGATTAAAGAAGAAATTAACCGATTACTTGATGTAAAATTCATAAGACCTTGCAGGTATGCGGAGTGGATATCCAACATCACGCCAGTGGAAAAGAAGAACACCGGTAAGATTAGAGTTTGCTTTGATTTTAAAAATTTAAATAGAGCTACTCCTAAAGATGAATATCCTATACCCATAGCTGATATATTGATTAATGATGCCTCCGGCCATAGAGTTATTAGTTTTCTTGATGGTAATGCGAGATACAACCAAATCTTCATGGCCGAAGAGGATATGTCTAAAACTGCTTTTAGATGTCTGGGTTTTGTAGAATTGTTTGAGTGGGTTGTTATGACTTTTGGTTTAAAGAATGCGGGTGCCACATATCAAAGAGCTATGAACTTTATTTTTTATGATTTACTTGGTGTTATCATGGAGATTTACATAGATGATGTGGTGATCAAATTGGCCGCTTTAGATTCTCACTTGGCCGATTTGCAACTTGCCTTAGGCCGAATGCGTCGTTTCGGTTTGAAAATGAATCCACTCATATGTGCTTTTGGTGTATCAGCCAAAAAGTTTTTAGGCTTCACAATTCACGAAAAGGGCATAGAGGTAGATCCTAAGAAGATAGAGGCAATTAGGAATGTGCAGGCTCCTACTTGCAAGAGAGAGTTGCAAAGCTTCTTAGGAAAAGTGAATTATTTAAGGCGATTCATTTCCAATTTGTCGAGAAAGATTAATGCATTCACTCCTATTCTTCAGCTAAAAAATGAGGCCGAATTTACTTGGGGAGCAAAACAGCAAGAAGCTTTTGAGAAGATCAAAGAATACTTGCCTTCGCCGTCGGTGCTTAGGACGCCTAAGGGAGGAGTCCCTTTCTGTCTTTACGTAGTGGTGGAAAACGATGTAATTGGTGCTGTTTTGACACAAAAAGCCGAAAGAAAAGAGTATGTGATCACGTATGTGAGCCAACGGTTGATTGGTGCGGAAACAAGGTATACTCTCATCGAGAAACTATGTTTTTCCTTATATCAGGTTTGCATTAAGTTTAGACACTATTTGTTATCTAGTACTTGTGTGGTTGCTTGTCAAACCGATGTTATTAAACATATGTTGCATAGGTTGATTTCTAGTGGTAGGCTTGGTAAATGGGCTTATCCATTGATTGGGTATGATTTGGCTTATGAGTTATTGAAATCTATGAAAGGCCAAATTGTTGCTAATTTTATTGTTGAACATTGAATTGATTTAGAACATGATCTAGATGTTGCTTATGTTACTTTTACCCCTTGAAAATTATATTTTGATGAATCGGTTTGTAAAGAGGGTCAAGGTGTTGGTGTGGTTTTAATATCTCCTCATGATGCACGCTTTGAATTCTCGAACCGATCAGAGTAGATTGCACAATAACCAAGCCGAATATGAAGCATTGTTGTTCGGTTTAGAGATGTTGGAGTCCATGTGGGTTAAGCATGTAGAGGCTTTCGGTGATTCGTTGTTAGTAGTGCAACAAATTTTTAAAAATTTTTAATGCTTAAACGGATCATTGAGTGCCATCTTAGATAAGTGTCTAGACATCATTAAAAGAATAGATGAATTCAACATACATCATATGCTTAGGCTAGAAAACAGTGAGGCCAATGAGTTGGCTCAACAACCATCGGGTTACAATGTTAGTAAAGGAAGATTTTCAATCAATAAGAAACCGATGCTTGAGGTATTGGAGCTAAACCATTCGGATACTAGCACATCAAGCTGTGATGGTGCCGAATCGCTTGATTGGAGATCACCCATAATTTTATATATTCGTAGTCCAACCCAAAGTGTGGATAGAAAAGTTCGACATGTGGCTTTTAAATATACTTTGATTGATGGTGATTTATACCGCCGAACGGGAGATGATTTATTGTTGAAATGTTTGGGTGAGGATGAAGCCAAAGTGGCTATGGGAGAAGTTCATGAGGGTATTTGTGGTACGCATCAATCGGCTCTGAAAATGAAATAGTTGCTAAGAAGAGCTGGGTTCTATTGGTCAACCATAATTACCGATTGTTATCGTTACTACTAGGGGTGTGAAGAGTGACAAAAGTTTGTCAATGTTCAATTGGCGCCGCTGCCATGATGAACCCCATTATAAAACCGCAGCTATTCCGAGGATGGGGATTGGATTTCATAGGACAAATACATCCTCCGTCTTCGAAGGGCCACCGCTTCGTGTTAGTAGCAACGGATTACTTCACCAAATGGATCAAAGCAGTGGCTCTCAATAACATGACGCACAAAAAGGTAATCAAGTTCCTTACCGAGCATATTATTCATAGATTCGGCATACCGCAAACTTTGACTACCGATCAAGGTACTTTCTTTACGTCCGGTCATGTTAAAGAATTTGCCGAATCCTACGGGATTAAAGTACTCAATTTATCTCCATATTATGCTTAGACCAACGATCAGGCCGAGTCTAGTAATAAGACATTAATTAGACTCATTAAAAAAAAGATAGAAGACTATCCCAAGAGGTGGCATGAAGTCTTATCGGAAGCTTTGTGGGCTCATCGGATATCTAGACACGGGGCAACTAAGGTAACACCTTATGAACTTGTGTATGGGCAAGAGGCCGTCTTACCCGTCGAGGTAAATCTAGGGTCTCTAAGATTAGCTAAACAAAATGATTTGTCCACCGATGAGTATAGAGCTTTAATGCTAGACAGTATCGATGAAATCACCGATATGCGTTTGAATGCCTTGAAAGAAATTGAGAGACACAAGGTTAGAGTTGCTAGAACCTACAATAAGAAAGTGAAAGTCAAAACTTTTCAGGTGGGTGAATTGGTTTGAAAAACTATTCTGCCCGTAGGTTCAAGAAGCAACAAGTTCAGAAAATGGCCTCCTAGTTGGGAAGGGCCATATCGAATAGTAAAAATCATCGCCGAAAATGCATACATACTAGAAAATATGAGTGGAGAGTCATTGCCTAGGGCCTTTAATGGCCGGTACTTGAAAAAGTATCACCTAAGTGTATGGCAAGAAGCTTAGAGGAAGAATGGCCAATATAAAAGATATCATCATCAAGAATGGTGCAATGGCCGATGAGTTGAGAAAACCATCGCCCTTAAGTGTTTTTGGGTGCTTAGAATGCTTTATGGTGTAGAGACTTCACCAAAAAGCAGGGGGCATATGTTGACACCCAAAAATAGCCTCACCGGAGTATCCGGTACAATGTCGGAGCCTCCGGTAAGCCCTCTCGGGTTTGGGTACTTTCGCCCACTGGAGTATCTGGCATGGTACCGGACTGTCCGGTAGGCCTTCTCGGGTTTGAGGTACTCGGCCCACCGGAGTGTCCGGTAAGCCCTCTCGGGTTTGGGCACTTGGCCCACCAGAGTATCCGACATTGTACCTGGCTGTCCGATAAGCTCTCTCAAGTTCCGGTGTTTTGTACACCGGAATGTCCGGCACAGCGCCGGAGGGTCCGACAGGCCCTCTCGGGTTCTCGAATTTACACGACGGAGCCTCCGGCATCATACCGGAGGCTCCGGTTTTCGAAGTGTCCGGCACTTTACCGAAAACTCCAGTAGTGTCGATTTAGGAAAGTTTTTAGCAGATCAATTCTAAATTCTTTCCTAACTTAGATAATCTGTTGCCTTGCAGGAGAAGATCATCCCACTTCTATAAATCAGAGGCCCATGGCCGGTTGAGAGGTATCCCAATTGATCAAACCATTAGCCTCTACATTTTAAATTTTTCTAACCCTAATCCCCTCACTCGACCCCCGTTTGCTATTTTTCCTTCGTCCCGACGACATTTGAGGACGATCCGGCTAGCCTGACCGAGCCCGGATCAACCTAAGACAATCCTCCTCTGACGGGTCCCTCCCGAGTCGGGATTTTTTAGGTGTTGCCCCAACCCAGCGTCGAAGAGACGCCGATGTTTCGGCACACGGACGTGCGAGCGGTGTGTTGGCCCAGACCCGATTCGGCGTCAACAACTATCGTGAAGAAGGCAAATCAAGGTAAGCAATTTCTTATAAGATGAAAGACCAAAGAATTAGAGCTATAAGCTATTCTCCAAGGTAAGGTAAGGATAAAGAAAAACCAATAGATCTGGCTAGGCAACAATGTCGTTGACGAGAGATGACAATAACCTAATGATCATGTGCAATGTTTAAATGTAAGGATGAATAGGCTTAGACCAAGCGATCATGCATCTTGTTAAAACGCTTCCTATAACTTTCGAATGGATAGGCGAGGTCAGACATAACTAGGCTCTCGGAGCGATTCGATTCCAGGGTTGAAATAAGAGAAGCATAGTATCGAATAAAAAGGATATAGTAAAGATGACGATGCCAAATTGATTGGAGACCAACTAAGATAAATGAACTCAATGAGACGAAAAGGCATTGAGCTCTTGGATAGAAGTGATTTGGGTGCCATAGATCAAGAACTCTAAGTTAGGTGGTGACTTTAACAATCAACGGGGTTAGGCTAGTTAGCAGGTTATCACCTCCTTGAGCTCTAACATCTTCAAAGCCTTCTTTAATGGAAGTATAGTTAGTAGGTGACATTTTGGCATAGGTTCCCAATCTAAGCCTAGTGTAGTTTTCAAATTAACAATTTCAAAGATAACAGATTGTTAAGTTTGTGTGGCTTGTTAGACTATTATAAAACTTCAATACTTAATAGCTACACAGGTGATCACGATTGTTTTCCTTTAATTAGCAAACAAGACAACAAGGAGGGGATATAAACTGAAATGGATAGCAAGAAAGAACAAGGATGTGGAAGACAACCAATGATAGAAGATTATTGTTCGGATTTTCACTGCTTTTTTTTTTTGCTTATTCTGTTGTCCAGCAAAATGTTTTATTTGATTGTGTCAACTAAATTATATAGAATTAACTTAACAAGAGACTAGGTGGTACATTTTTTTAATGACTTGAATAGCAACTAATATTTTTAGTTTTAGTTTATGGGAAAAATTCTACTTAAATAAGCTTACATTAATTAACAAGAAAATGCAGGCATGTATGACATGATATGCATATGCACATGCTAACGATCCTCACATAAATCAAAATATCTCCCCACAAACAACAAGCGAACAAGCCCAATTATAAAAGGAAAACAAGACACCACACATGGGCAGTTTTCGAAAACAAAGACTTTTGTAAAAGCAGCTAAATAACGCGTCCTAATCATTAATCTATGGCTGCCAACTTACACCCATGATTCACCCCAATGTATATGCAATCATTTTACTTAACATGGGTGAGACAAACAAATTCTAAGATAGCAGAGGAATAAAAATAAGCAACCACCTTATTCCAGTTTTAGTTGATTTAGTGAGGTTGAGCATATTTTAACTACCCAGGTTGCTAAGCACATTTTTAGGGTATGTGTTAAACCCTGCTCTGATACCACGCTGTCAGGAACCGTCTAAGTTGAGTTCCAATTAGTCAAATTAGCTTGCAGTCCATAAGCAACACACAAGCTCAAAATTCGACTAACGAGAAACCAACCTCGGTAGTCCCCCGATATGCTTCTTAAACATCGCCCAAGACAAGAGCATATCGGTAACTAACATTGTATACATTGCAAAGAGATATACATACATTAAATAATCTGAGAAATTATTACAAATCATTAGTAAAGAGCGATATAACAAACTTACATGAATGGGAGTAGTAGGGTCATAGCTTTCAATTCCCAAACCTTCTAAAACCATAGTTCAACAAGGCCAATTTAGTTTTAGGTTCCAACAAGGATTGATGATAATGTAAGCAGCAGAAATTTTGTTTTCAAAACAAACCAAAAAAGATGGTTGTGCTCAGCCCACGAACACCACCACCATGCTAGAAATGGACAATAAATACCAATACCTGCAAAACTCCAACCAAGCAAACGTGAGTACGAAGGTACTCAGCAAAACTTACCCGTGGGCTAGTCCCGACTCCAAGGATAATGCATAGGGTTAAATGGCAAAGATAAGGCCATAGGTTAAAACTTTTTACCTAAAGCGAGGATTATGGTAAAGTGACATATTAAGCAAGCATAAACCAAAATAACCTTAGGGTATAAGGCACCTACACAACTCATGCCCCTAAGTATCCTGGGTAACAAGTAAACAATAGTATCGAGATATGTCCATCAACTCCATACTAGCACCACAACCTTTCCCACATGTGATTAATTAGATGAAGTTGTTAGCTACGACGAAAATCAAGCTTAGTCATTACCGGGACTACGGCGATTCGAATCGATCATATACCCTGCAGGGGAGTCCAATTGTACCCACACGACTTGAGGACCATCCGGCTCATGCAACTCGCGGCATTGCATACAAGGGCACTCATGTCAACCTTTCTCTCATCCATTCCCGAATGGTTGGACAATCGACATATCAGGGAGGACCGGTCTGTGTTTCGTGGGAGCCCAGCGGTCACTCATGCGTGTCAGTCAAGACATGTCGTCATGGGCCAAATGCTGGTATGCAAATGAGATATTCGGCTTGTCTTACCATTATATTCGACATGTGGTATGAACGAAAAGTACTTAGGCTAACAATTGACATCGGTCGGTCCTTAATCGACACAGACGGGGCTACCACCGTGAAGGCTCAGCCTTTCCAATCCATCCTATATATCACCCCCGTCCGGTCTCAAATTTATTCATTCTCAACTTTAGTCTAACCATATGAGTAACTAGGTAATATAAAGATCCTATACTCGCGAAACAGTGGTAACCTTCCACTGATTCGACTTCTACCGCTCTAAATATGGCTAAGCAAGACACATTGTAAAATGAGAAACTCCCACCCTAGACAAGAACATTCAAGGATGAGGTAGAGAAAATAATCAAGGAATGGATAATGCAGCAATTAGGATTTAACCCACATATACCGCTAATACCCGACCTAATGCAAGACATAACCATAACTGAAACAAGTCAATATTAACAATTGATCCAAAACAGGGTTCAAGATGCAAGGTGCTTACCTTGAGTTTGCAGGTGTTCCACAACAATCAAGCACATCAGCTCTCCTTTTCCCATCAGCCACGATACTCTCCGAAGTCTCATTCACTAAAACAGAAATAAATGCTAGTAAGAAAATGCATGCTATGCAATGCAATGATACAGTTGCAGTGAAATAAATCTATATTTATTTGTTGAGTTATCATATGAAAGACTTAAGTGGGTTGATAATTATTAAAGCTACTCAATTGATTTTTGCATTTATTTTACTTTCAATTAGTAGATGGAGTAAATACTTAATTTAAGTAGTTAATCACTCTAAAATAATAAGGTGAATAATTCCACTAAACCTAAAAGGTACAAATATCAGTAGAGCCTAATTACACCTATCTCAAGTAATTTAACCAAATCTAGAATAGATGTTTTAGTTATCTACTAAGGTAATTCACTTAATTTAATGAAAAAACTAAGTTAATAATACTTAGTAAGGTTACTGCACCCAAAACAATTTTAATGGGTCAAGGTTCAGTAAGGATAATTTATGACAAAATTTTGGTGATTTTTTAACAAAAATTCTAATTACTATGAATTAATTACTAGAAAATAGAGATAAATTAATTATAATATAATTAATGAGGAAATTAGCCTAAAACATTTTTATACTGTTCTGTAATACTCTAATGGACACTCATACAAAAATTTACTAATTAAGAATGCACACAAGATTAACTAGGAATTAAACAAGCCTAAATCATATTCTGTAATTAATCATTATTAAAAATAATTAATTACTGGAATTTATTAGATTAAATAAAAATTTTATGATTTTTGAAGTCTAACAAAATTGGTTTCATATTTATATCGTTAATATTCTCTTTGTTATGAATTTTTAAAGTTCAACGCAAAAATCTGAGAGAAGGAAAAAGAAAAAACACATGGAGGACCACAGGGTCTGCCACACTGGATCCGGGTGTAGCCACACCGGATCCTAGGCGAGCTCTGGGAGGCCAGCCATGGCTGCTCGCCGTCGGCAGCGGCCGGCTCGCCGAAGTTGGCCTCCTGGAGGTCGCGCGCCTTGGGGAAAGGCTCCAAAACGGTCCCCTCAACCTAGGGAGGACAGGGGAGGGGTCACCGAGGAAAGCCCCTCACCGGAGATGGGTCGACGGCGGCCGGCGGCGCAACGCAAAGTTCAACGAGTTCGGGACGGCGCTCCAGTCAACGAAAAAATCGGAAAAAAATGCCGTAGAGCTTCACGAATGGACGGAGATGGACGGCACGAAGGTTGCCGTCGAAGGAGGTGGCCGGAGGTAGCTCGTCACCGGCGAGGTCCTCGAGCTCTAATGGTGGTGGTCGGAAAAGCTTGCGATTCTTGCACAATCAGCCCAAAACTTCTCACGAGAAGCTCGGCCGGAGCAGTGGTAGGAGGTGGAGGGGGTGTGGCCGAGTTGAATCGGGCCGAGGCTCACCGGAGAGGGCTCGATTTGAACAGAACGCGCCGGCTACTTCCACTGTTCGAGTTTGAGGAAACATGGAAATTCGGGCAGCTCGCACGAGGAGGAAGGAAGAGAGAGGGCAGCGCTAGCTCAGGGGATGGTAGCGCTCCTGCTCAGGCAAGGAAGAGAGCTGAAGGGCGCTCGACGGTGGTGCTCCTCGGAGGCACGCCGTTGCCAGTCACGCGTAGGCGAGAGAGAAAGCGAGCAAGAGAGAGAGAGGGGGGAATGAAGAATGAAACCGGGCTCAGAGGCGAGGACATGGCAAGAGCAGCGTGGCTGGTCTGCATGGACGGCGTCTCTCGTGCTGCTGCTGCTGGTATGATCGCATCCGACATACAACACCTTCTTATTCCATTTAGTCTGCACTCTCACGTTGACTCATTGTCTCACGCACGCTTTTTGGAGCATCAGTAATTATTAAAACAGTACTAAAAATAAATATGAACAAAATAGAAAACGACTAAAACAAATAAATTGAAAACAAAATAACTTTAAAAAATAAATTAAATAAAAATCAACAAAAAAAAGAGATGCAACACGAGGACTTCTTAGGAGGTCACCCATCCTAGAACTACTCTCGACTAAGCACGCTTAACTTCGGAGTTCTGATGGGATCCGGTGCTTTAGTGCTGGTATGATCGCATCCGACATACAACACCTTCTTATTCTATTTAGTCTGCACTGTTACGTTGGCTCATTGTCTCGCGCACGCTCTTTCGAGCATCAGTAACTATTAAAACAGTACTTAAAATTAAGATGAACAAAAAGAAAACGTCTAAAATAAATAAATTGGAAATAAAATAACTTTAAAAAATAAATTAAATTAAAATTCACAGGAAAAAACGGATGCAACACGAGGACTTCCCATGAGGTCAACCATCCTAGTACTACTCTCGCCCAAGCACGAAGTTACAAGCTTAACTTCGGAGTTCTGATGGGATCCGGTGCTTTAGTGCTGGTATAATCGCATCTGACATACAATACCTTCTTATTCTATTTAATCTCCACTCTCACGTTGGCTCATTGTCTCGCGCACGCTCTTTGGAGCAATCTTAATTATTAAAACAGAACTAAAAATAAACACAAATAAAATAGAAAATGACTAAAACAAATAAATTGAAAACAAAATAACTTTAAAAAAACAAAGTAAATAAAAATTCTAGGCGCGCACCCTGGCAAGAGCAGCGTGGCTGGCCTGCATGGACGGCGCGCGCCCTGCGCTGGCCGAAGCCGATTGGGAAGGAAGGAGGAGGAGCTGACAAGAGGGGCCCGCGGGTTCTCCAATTTCTAAATTTCTCGAAATTCCTGCGCAGCCCTCTGTTTTTGCAGAAAAACTCAAGTTCCCGGGCTCCGTTCAATTTGAAAATTTGCAGGGTGGAAGAACTTTTTATGATGAACAACGTTCTTTTTGGAAGCATCCTCAAATTAGAAGTGGATTTAATTCTATAAATTTCCAAATCAGCTGCTTGTTTTAGAGGAATAAAATAATTTGGGCCATTGATGATTTTTTTTGGATTTAAATTTTTATAGAAATCCATTTTCATAATTTCTAAACCCTTATGATCACTTTTAAACAATAATTTACTTTGCATCCTTCCTTTGATTTTTTTTTGAAGTTGCTTTCTTGAAATGTTTAAATTTAAATCAAATTTTAATTCTTGGCTTTGTTCCTTAAATTTTTGAATCCATTCTAACAAATTGAATTTTTCGCCTTCAAAAAATGCGGGATGTTACAGCCCTCCTCCCTTAAAGAAATCTCGTCCTCGAGATTCATTCGAATTGTTAACAGAGGTAGGTAGTGAGGTAATAAGTCCATCCGTCTTCAAGCCCGTGGCGCGAAAAGTAAGATTAATCTTCATGTTGCCATCTTGCTTCTAGATGATACGGTCATTGCCTTGAAATCCCTTAAGGAGCCTCTCGGTGCTTCGTCTCAGGGGGCAGCATCAAAACAGTACAGGCCTAAGATCTTTAGTTTTTGTGGAAATTAGTAGGCTTCTATGACTAAAAGGTCAGTTATGTTAGTTCCTTCTTCAAAGATAGAAGATCTTCATACTTTCGGTTCGCTCCTTCTTGTCTCATCTTCGATAAGGCTGCTTCCTTGTTGTTGGAGCATTTTCTCAGAGAGATCTTCTGCTTCTCTTCGGTAAGTGACTTTATTTTTCTTAAGGTGCTGCTAGAAGTTGTCATGCTAGAAGGAACTATTCTAAACAAAGAACGCCGCGATAAATTTCCAAAGAGATTTGACATTAGATAGATGGATAAAGGAAAACTAGCGGAGGTAATGAATAGATTGGTGTTACAAGTTCCGCTGGAGTGACTCTAAACAAAGAATGACTTCATCATGGAACCAATAAAATGGTTGATACAAAACGAACAAAATTTCGGGTGGAAGAAAAGGTCAAGGATTTCACTATAGAAGCTTTTAAAAAGTGGTCAAACCTTTCTTGTTCATATTTTAGTGAGTTGGTCCCGAGGAGATATTCATCAATCCCATCAGTACCCAAATTTTAGTTGGGCCTTTCGGCACATAGCCATAACAGCCCAGGCACACAGCTTTCACTTTCCCAAAACACGGGCAACTACACCCACTCACACCAGTCAAGGATGATCATGAAAACTAATCATTGTAAGCCCAATTATTAGCGTATCAATATCGTGACAACGGCCATTTCGGAAGGGTTTATACACTCTACAGAGGTTGTACACTTTTCCCACGGACTATGCTCCTTCTGATCAGTAGAGTTGCATAACATTTGACCCATCAAACCCAAGTTTCTCATAGATTCCGCCCAAGAGTCCAGGGGCCATCCCTCTGGATTTTCTAGCCCCCGATGACACGATTAGTGCTTTCTCGGAGCCGGATCGTGGGAACTATATCCACGTCTTCTCCTCCTGGTCCCCTTGTCACTAGGGGATCACATAAACCAGAGGCTTTATCCATGGAAAAATACATTCCCACGACGCGGACAATCACTTCTATTGAGGGCCAGACCGCGAGCAACTTGCGTCCACTTCCTGGTAGTCTT
This sequence comes from Zoysia pacifica, assembly GCA_001602315.1. Classification (NCBI taxonomy): domain Eukaryota; kingdom Viridiplantae; phylum Streptophyta; class Magnoliopsida; order Poales; family Poaceae; genus Zoysia; species Zoysia pacifica. The sequence continues at coordinate 9,366 of BCLH01000138.1, read as the reverse complement.
GTGTCCTACTGACCTCCTAGCGGCTCGATATGATAGCCTCAGGCGACAAATCAAGTCCTGCCCATGATAGGTTCTGTGGTTGCACTAAGATGCTAAGTCGAGGTTCAACGAACCGATCTTTATATGGCAGGGACGATGTGCTCGTCCATAGCAGGTGGACCACAACGAAGAGCAACACCTATCACACAGATACACTAGCACCAACACCTTTCATGAGCCCTGCCCCACAGCCGAAACCACCTTTCTTCACCTAATCACAAGTTGCACTGTCACCCATCCCACTTTATTTGTACTCACACTACCAAACTCTATTTTACGCATTTTGTAAAGTATTATTGTAAGGTGTGGTGATGTCGAAACATCACGAGGGGTCCTAAGCATACTAGTAATCAAGGCAACTTTCCGTTCGTTAAAATAACTAACAAACGGAGTTCCTATGTTTAACAAGAAGACGTCGACAACGGGTAATTAAGGCATATAGTAGTATTAATGATAAGTAACTGACATTAATATAAATATACTAACAATATAGGTTTAATAACTAAGCAATGGTTTTAACATAGATAAAATATCATGCAAGCATTTATATGAGTGGGCACTATAGGAGCATAGCAAAAATATAGGTTAAATATGATCAAGAGAGTTAGAGCTTGCCAGCAAACTGTCATAGCTTAATCTTTGAAGTTCCAGGTCTTCAGGCTTCTCTTCGAAGTCTGAGTCCCGAATCTTCAGCTTCGGCCTTTGGCACTCAGCGTCATCTACGCGGTAAAATACGCCTAATAAAACTACAGCAAAAAGAAAGAAAACTCGAGAAGAAGCAAATAAGATCGAATAAACTTCAGAGGAGAACCAATTGAACTCGAAGGGATAACCGACGATGAGGGTGCATGCATGGTATGGTGGTTTATCAAATTACTGCCTTATTTTACGTACGGCTTTTACTAGATAACGCGAGGGTTAGTCTATAGTGATGGACATGCATGACTGTAGTGGGTGTCGTGATGTTGTGCATGCACATGATGCAGTGTTTATGTAGCATTAAGACCTTTATAGAGGTGTGTAACCTCATAATGGCTCATAATGCTAATGCAAGTGCATCATTTCAAGTGAATCCTATTTTAATGTTATTTACTAAGCTTTAGTGATTGCATATATTCTAGGCTTATTTTAGTTAGTGCTTAAGCATTTACATTGGTAAGCTATGTGGCGTATGCATTGCTAAGTGTCCGCAGAACTAGTGCCTTTATACGGACATGGACTCGTACAAGGCAAGTGTTGTGAGCGTGCCCAATGAAAGTGTGTCACTTTATATGTAATACTTATAGAACTATTCACAATGGGTTGCAGTTTAGATTTATTTAAGCTAATTATATTTAGTGCTTGAGGATTGAAGTGGGTATGCAGTGCGTGTTCCCATATTACGGACTCGTGAATGAGTGTCTATATATGTCGGGCACTCACACTTCCTAGTGATTTGTGTGCTGAAGTATTATTCTTTCAGGTGATGGGATTGGCTTGGGCACATCCTACGACATGCACATGTAGATGTGTAGTGAGTGTTTGAATGGCATGTGATATGTGCATTGCTTGTGTGCGCATGCATATGTGTATGCATGGTTACGTATAGAGTCGTGTAGTAACGGTTGTGTGGTTATGCAAGCATAAATGTAACCCATGTGCGTGCACACATGCTTAGGTATGATTAATATTAATTAATTATGTAAGTGTTTCCCAATAATTAGATTTATCATTTGATTTTACTTTATATCTTTTAAACTATTAGAGCTAACAAATGAATAGTGTGTTTTTTACATGCATATGCAAAGGTCTATGTACTAGTGTTTAAATGTATGCTTTTATGGCCATCGGCTAGCATATAAAGATATGTGTGCCTATTGCATGATCTAGTTTATTGCATAAAGGCAAGAAGCATGGTGTGTTATTAATTAATTATTTATTTTTCTATATGCATGTACAACTACCGGGCACACAGGTGCATGTGGGGTGTGTCCTAAACTGGCGCAAATTTCAAGTAGATGAGTAATGTGCCATCTTTTTATTTATTTAATAATCTACATGCATGATATTACTAGTAATTAGCAATTAATTATTTAGCTTCCCACTATTCGTAGTAGTGCTGCAATGATTACTAGTAATTAATAATTAATTACTCGATTATCTTTTATAAATAAACTACCGAAACTAATGTGTGGCATAGGTTCTATTAAGTGGCATAATTTAATTTCTAAGTGCATGTGATTATTAGCAAATTGTAATTAATTACTTGATTCCTATCTTTATAATTATACGGCTAAATCTCAAGTATGCTACATACATGTGAATGCATGGTATGATGCTATTTACTATCTCCTTACTTTCTAAAATAAACTAAGTAGATGTTCTAGTACTTAGCTACTAAGTATACAATTCTAGTTTTAAACTAAATTACATAGAACTAATCATGGGCATGTGTACTAATGTATGCTAATAAAGGCATGAGACAATGCTATTAGGGTGATGCACATACTATAACTAATATGAAACTATGCTTGAAATAAGTCACAATCAAATACTTAAATAAAAACCTCGATAAAACAAATAAATGAAAACAAATTAAAGATCTGATAAAACTTACCATTAAGAAAAACTAACATGGTCGGAGATTAACTGATCTTTGGATCGTTTGGTGTGGTAGAGCTCGAAACAACAATTTCAACGGTGCAAAAATCGTTGAAATCGGAGTTAAAATGAAGGAGTTATCGCATTTAGAAGAATATGGAATCTCTAGGGATCTCACTGTAATTAACAAAAAGGCCGCAGGGACCTATTTGTGAATAAACAGGAAGCTACAGGTGGTCTCTCTGTAAATAAACAGGGGCTGGTGTGTAAAGGGTTGGGTAAAATGTAATTATCAGAAAGATTTGAGGGGTTTCTGCAAATTATTATGGACTGGAACAGAATTTACAGAACAGGAGGGGCTTGGATGTAAAAGGGAACATTTACTGGTATTTAAGGAATTATTTTCAAATTGGAAACTCGGTGGACCGAGTCCACAGCAACCGTGGACCAGGGCCACGAGTTCACGGTGGGCCAGGCCGATCTGGTGCGTCGGATTGGAATCAAGGAACCGAGATTTAAAACATACGATGACTTAATCTGGACCCTTGATCTTTCAGTGGACGGTTAGGATTATAAAGTGAGATGGTTAGGATAGCTTCTAATCTGGGCCACCCGTTTTGAATCGGAGGGCAGGGGCGCGCGAGCGCGACCTGCGTGGCGGCCGGAGCCAACGGGAACGGCGGCGCCATGGCCGTTCGTCGCCGGAGGAGTGGCGACCGAGCTACGAGGTGCGAGTGGCGTTGCCGTTTTGACGAAGAGGAGGAGGAGCTCGACGCGGACTCATCCCATGTGGTTTCGTCGGCCGGAACCGGCCAGAGGCGGGCGGCGGCGGAGGGCCCTGCGCGCTGGCAGCGGCGCTTAGCGAAGAATGGCGGGGAGGCTTTCTGGAGTTCCCTTGGGCGTCGGGTGATGATAAATGGAATGTGGTGAAGCTCCCGTAGGTGTCGGCGAGGCGGCAGAGGAGCTGTGGCGCGCCGGCCACGGTGAGACCGTGCACAGCAGCGGTGGCACTCGGTGCCTTTCCATACGCGCGACGGAGACGGCTCGAGGCTTCCAAATATTGAAAGGAGTTCTCTCTGTGGTGCTTTGGGCGCAGGCAGGGCCGGCGAGGAGCTTTCGCGGTGGCGAATTCGGAAGTGGCGCCGGTGGTGGGGAATTGGGGAGGAAGCTCAAAACGCAAAATTGGAAGCCGCTCTGGGAACAGGGGATGGGTTGCGAGGAAGGAGTGATGGGTGAGGTCTGGGGGCGACCTTGGGCGGCTTTTATAGCAGGAGAGGCGGCCGAGTGCGGAGGAGCCACGGCGAGGCTGCCGATGAGATCGTATTTACGGCGACGCGAGAGACATGGGTGGCAGCGGGGACGGCGCGTGAACCAACGCGAGGAGTGACGACGGGTGACGAAGGCGCGCGCACGGCAATTGGCAAGCGGCGCAATGCTGACGCAGGGAGCCGGATTCCGGCGATCTTTGGCCGGTGCGCGTGTCAAGCAAACTACTCGGATTGGCAGAGCTTCGCGGCGAGGAGTAAAGGCGGCCGGCGCGTAATGATGACGGTCGGCATAGACTGGGACGGCGGGCGGTGGTTGGCGGGCTGCGCGGCCGAGCCAGAGAGAAACGACGCGAGGAAGAAGCCAAGGAAGAAGGCGGCGGCTAACAGGCGGGTCCGAAGGTTCCGTTCGGCTTACCACTTAGAGCACTCCCAATGGAGAATTTATTGTAGTTTCTATCTCTTTTAATTAGCTTGACAATTCAGCATTTTGCTGATGTGGTATGGAAATTAATGAAGAAAGAGAGAATAAAATGTAGACACCGTTTCTACTTGAAGGAACGGCTTCCTTACTTGAACCGATGCACGAAGAAACGATCAAATCTGCGTTGGGGAGACTCTGCTGGTTTCCTTCGTTGAGGCTCCGGATCCGGTGCGCCATTTTAGTGGGCTCTGTCGCGCGCAGGTCCTGCCTGCCACGGTGCCAGTTTGCCACCATGTCTCCTTCGCTTTCTCGGTGGCTGCGACTGGCTCGTCTCGGATCAAATCTTGGAAGTGGCAGCGTGACAGGCTCAAGCTTGCTCCTGTGCCTCTGCTACGGTTCCTTTTTTTCATCTTTTTCTTTTTCTACTTCAACGTGAACGGAAACAAAGAATTCATCCCGTTGCAATATGTTGGCCACAGATATCTTTGCCACACGTGAGCAGATTTTTCTTTATGTAGCATACAAGAAAGCATTAAATTTTTATCTATATAAAAATTATTATAGAAACTATCCATTGAAAAGCTAGAGTCTAAATAATAATTTATTATCCTCTTTCTCCTTTAGAAACTACCTCTAAGAAATTACCACTGGGAGTGCCTTTAACCATTTTGAGAATAGAAAATAAAAGAGCAAATGACCTCGGATTGGTGTGAAATTTCGTAGAATATATCTTTGGATAGTGTTCTACAATATAATGCACCGTGTTTTTCAAAGGGAGCAGAAAGTTATGGAATTTTGAACGTGGTTAATCGTTAAGAAGGTTGTGTGCTAAAAGTACAGATTATTTATCAAAAAATATCTATTTTACTTCGAAAATCCAATTTACAGAGCTCGGATGGGTTTGAAATTTTGTAGAGTGGTAGAGCATTTTAGAACGGATAACTTTTGTTTTAGGCTCGTCTCCAAATTCGATTTCGATTTTGTTCTATAAAATTCAAAAAATATGTAGCTGTTTAAAGGAGTAAATATATTTGAACAAGATCAAATATGATTTAAATAATTTGAACGGATGTGGAGTTCAAGGGTTTGGATAAATTTCAATTAGGATGAAACACGAGAGAACGGATGAGGAGAAAGGAAAAAAAGAGCAATCACTTGCAACACTGCTAAATTTTAATATTTTATGAAGTCTCAATTTATATAGTTTGATTACGAAATGAAATTTTGCCTTTTGAAAAAAGAGGGAAAAGAGAGAAAAAAATGTCAGCATTTTTACTAGTGACAATTTAAATTTTTGAGTTTTAATTTAGTAAATTTGGGGACGTTACATATACTTGGTCCAGGATTTGCTAATTTCGATGTGTTGATGTAAAAGGATACTTTAACTAGCTAACCCCTGCAGCCAGGAGCCACTAAAAAAAATATTATTTAGTTATTTAAGTATTTGGTCATTATATATATAATATTAATCATTATAACTATTTTATCACTAAAAACTATATATATATATTAACTTAATAATTGAATATGTTGATCATTAAAACTTAAACTTAAATAGTAATTAGAAAACTTTTGTTAACTAAATGAGAAAGTTTGGACCTGGAAACAGCCAGCCGTCCCTGACAAGAAATTGACTCTTGTCTGCTGCGTCTCCAAGTACTGAGCCGTCCACGAGGAAGAAGCGGTAAATATTCTCGTGCCGGTCGGGTTTTTCACCATGTACCGTAACCTTGTGGCACGCCGATTGGCTACGTTTGCGGCTACGTTTGCCGGTTACTTTAGGTACTCTCTACATTTTTTAAATTGTTTTGATTTTTAATATCAACTTTAATTATTCGTTTTATTCAAAATTAATATTATATATTGTGTTATAATTTGATTTATCATTAAAGTATTTGAATCACAACTTAAAATTTTACAAATTGAGTATATTGTTCACACAGTAGTTTAATAATTAGTACAATCGATTAATAATTATCAACCGTCTGCATTTTGAGTAAGGTATCGGGATAAATTGTTTTTATAAGTAGTGAAAGAGCAACATGTGGACCTGGTTGGCCGATAGCAAATGACGAAGCTTTGCTACTTCTGAGGCAGTGAGAGCTCCGAATAGCAACAAATAACAAACGAAGTAGCAAATCGGTTGGAGAGCATTTTTCTCCTGTTTTTGCTACTCCCTTCGTCCTCAAATAACTGGCGTTCTAGCATTCGAACTGAGAAATTTCTTCCTATGGCAAAAGAGGTGCAGGCCCTCATTGACTGCTGCGGCCTGCAGCCTGCTGTGCCTTCGTGTCGCTAGCACGCTGCATCCGCAACACTTTTTTATTCGGCAAGGAGGGAATACAGCCAGCGCCGAGGTAAAAATCAGTGGAGAATGAGTGGTTGTGGGGTCTAGCAAATGGAAAATGCCACTCTTTCGTGGACGTGATTGAAACTCCAAAGCGCCACTTTCATGGGGACGGAGGGGGTAAATACTAATAGAGTAGCAAACGAAGTAACAACTCGGTTGGAGTTGCTCTTAGTAGCAAAGGTACCACTGATTTAAAGTCAACGGATCCACATCCTGAGGTGGTTGCGGCGGCGTGTGAGGAGTAAGGAGGCCAGATGCAGAGGAATCATGAGGTTGTCACGCGAGCGCTGAGCGCTGAAATCAGCGGTGAAAAGCTATAATTGGTAAATTAATTATAATCTAATCAGCGAATTAAATGAAACAACAAAAGTGATAAAACATAATTCTATCATTCTCATTGCTAATTAACCAGAGGATACACTAATTATTTCTAATCATTTATTAATAATTGGATTACTATAGTTGGATAGTTACATCCGGTCAATTTTCAACGCTATGCTCATGCAACATATTACGGGAATATTCTCTATGTTAGCCATTCATATTAGATTAGCCCACAGCTAAACACTTACTCCCTCAGTTTTTTAAATTGATTTCGTTGTTGATTTTTAACTTCAATTTTGATTATTCTTTTTATTCAAAAACTTTGTTCAAATGTGTAAAATTGAAGTTGTGATTCGAATAGATCTAACGATAAATCAAATTATAACAAAATATATGATATTTATTAAAAAAATTTGAATAAAAAATGATCAAAGTTGATGTTAAATGACCTCATCTAGCCGACCAAACACACCCTGTAATCGGCTAACACACCCTGTAATCGGTGACGATCACAAGTGGCAGAGAAGTCGATGAGTGGCCCTAGCGACGAAGGAAAGCAGGTTGCGCTCATCGCAAGCAAATGCAGAGGAACGACACAGTCAAAATAATGGCTCGAGTGATGACGTGGCCACTTAAAAAAAGTTAGCTATGATTACTGAGGGTTCCTTTGGAATAGAGAAATTTTTTTATTTTCTGTATTTTCCCATAAAATTCATATACAATTCATCTGAAAATCCTGCGTTACAAAAGTGGCCAAAAGGGCACCGAAGAAAAACACTGACTTTTCTCCTAATAGATTTTGAGACTTTAAAAAAACTATCTTTTAGTAGAACTAGATGATTTCTTTGCACGTTGTCGCCAGAATTTATGATTGATTAGATGATGTTATTAAAATGCAATTCAATGGCTACCAATGACTAATTTTTCATAAAGTGGTCAAAGTAAAAAATGGATAAGTATATGCCACTCATCAACTCACCATTCAGAGCAAAACTTCATGGTACTAATTTTTTTTTAGATAATGGAAAACTTGTTCCCGCTTTAGCCTCAAAAGAGGTTACCACCTAATACAAAAAGGCAGCACACAAGCTGCTGACACACCAAAGGTAAAAGAAACAAAGTTCCCCAAACTATTTAGTCAAGAATTCTAAAGCGATAATTCCAGCTATGGTTGATGAAGAACTGCGAAATCATTGTTTCCAGTTGCGACATGCGCTTTGAATTGTCTCCCTATCATCTTCATTCTTTTGCAATTGTGCCCAAGAGCAGAACCAGTGAGTGCACCTGTAAAGTACCTGCAAGTATGTCTTTGTTGGAGCTATGTTAAACACTACATCATTTCTACTTAACCAAATAGCCCAGCTCAAAGCACACTCTCTTACCAATAGCATTTTCTGCATTTTAGGAGCCCACCCCAACAGCCAACTATTAAACAAATTAGTAAAGCTTCTAGGTGGAGAAATGTTAAAAAGCGACTAATGTCCTTATGAACTTAGCAAGATGGTAATAAAAAAATAGATGTTTTATGCTTTCATCTTTTGAAAAAAAAAACACTTCAGAATACCTGCCCAGTTTTTTTTTTTTTTGCTAAATTATTTTTGGTTAGTGTAACTCCACTATGAAGTTACCACATAAAATTTTTAATTTTAAGTGTATTTTCAATTTCCAAATGACCTTGTTATTCACTAAAATACCATCATTAATAATATGCCTATACATGGACTGCACCGAGAAGGCTCATGAGGCATGCAAATCCAATTGTAACTGGTCTTTATCCTCATTTAGCGTCACTAGAGCAATAGTTGCCACTAGGAGATGCCAACTATCTAAATTTGCACCAACTAAAGCCCTTCTGAAAGAAATACTAAGAGGTACAGTGCTCAAAACCGTTGTTACCGTAGTGCTCTTCCTTCTGGTTATTTGATATAAGGCATGGAACTTTTCTTTAAAAGTAAAATTTACTACCCATTTGTCTTCCCAAAACCTAACTTGATTCCCATCCCCAAGTTGGAAGGAACCTATGCTTAGAAATTTATCTTTTACCTTCATTAGACCTGCCCAAAAAGGTGAATCACAAGGTTTTTGTTGTACTTGTCCAATTGTTTTATCTTTCAAGTACTTATTGCGAATAAGTTGTTGCCACAAACCATCCTCATTTACTAATTTGAAAAGCCATTTGCTTAACAACATTGGTTCTGGATCTCAATATTTTGTATTCCTAAACCGTCCTGTTCCTTAGGTTGACAAAGTATATTCCACCTTGATAATCTATATTTCTTTTTGTGACTATCACCTTGCCAATAGAATCATGATAATCTTTGTAGGATACCTTTGGATACCTCAAAAAAAGATTAACATATACATTACTAAACTTGTGAGGACCA
>BCLH01000137.1:259762-285828 GCA_001602315.1 Zoysia pacifica | reverse complement strand
AGCAAGGCTGCCAAGATCATGGAGAAAGCGGAACTCGCGAAGGTGATGGATGACACGTATCGGCGCCGCCTGTCAGAGTCGAGTCCATGAACAATTGTACGTGCATATCGACAGGTTTGTGGGTTGTGACATCCAGTCGTTTCTATGGTTGGTTATCACTTTAGTTGTATCTGTTATCAGATCCTTAGGTTTGCTAGTTGGGTCGTGTTTGAGATTAGCTAGATTATAATAATCTAGATTATATAACGATAGTGGTTCTAATCACGTCAGCTTTTGTCTAGATTATAAAAGCTAAAAAAATTGATTATAAAATTTTTCTATAATCTAGATTATAATAATCTCTGATAGTCCCAAACACGGTCTTAGTTTACCTTATTGATGATGGATATATATTCAGATCGTGATGAACTTAAGTTTTGTATCATCAACCGACACTTTTATTAAACTCTGATTGTAACAGAGGAATTTATCTTATTATTATATTTTTTTTTGAAATTTCTATAATATTCATATGAAATTTTTATGTTTTAAACGTGACCTGGTTACTCCTAGTTCGTTTTACATTGGTTCTGTTAAACATGCCAAATTAAGTTAGATAACGTTCAAGGTGATGTTATTGGGTTATCTTCATCCATGGTTATGGTTTTAAGCAATTTTTTTATCATCTGATTATCTACTTCAGAGCAACAGAGAACTCCAGTATTTAAGTTGCACTCCTGGTAAAGCACCAGCTACAGCCTACAGGTCGATACTTTCTGATGATATTAGTGATAGCATCGCCTGCTTAAACGTTGGCGCATCCATTACACCTAGCTAGTCGCCACGGCCATGCCCAAATCTGAGCCTATAGTGTTTCCCACAAACAGTCACCTAATCAGCTCTGAAAACGCTTTACGTTTGGGCTTTGATACCCACAAACAGGGGGTTTTCCTGAACGAATGCACCAGGTGGATTTCAGTTGCACTTCCAGTCACCTAATCAGCTCTGAAAGTGCGAGAGAAGGACAGCTTTTTCTCTGTCCAATTCCAAAAGCGAACCCGTCACCAGAGACAGGATCAACCAAGTTAGGAGCGGTCACGCGCATGATCAAAGGCACCCGGTTAAAAAAGCTAGCAAGAGCAAGAGCTGCAAGACAAGCGCCGTCGCCCCCATGAGCCCTTTTGCGATGCTTTCTCTCGCAGCAATCTAGGACAAATTAACTCGCCTCCGTAAAAGAGGCCACCACCTTTTGTTTTTGACAGGAGTTCTCACTTCACAAAGCTCGCACTTCTTCGACCACATAATTAACACGACGATTGAACTGCTTTTCTCCTCAGGATAAAGGTGTCTACCACGCGTCTCTGTCAATCAATTTTCTGTTTCAGTATCGATCCTTCTTCGTCCGTGCGCTGTACTATGTCAGCATCCATATATTTGTTCCCTTTCCGCGGTCACGTGAAGAGTGAAGAGCGATCAATCGGTCACATGACGATTCTGAGCGTTGTAATGTTAAGTAGTACTATTAGAAGAAACTATTCGACTCGAAAACTCAGAAAAAATTATATATCCGTTTATAACCAGGCCGTACGAACGGTGCCTCCGCCCCAAAGCGAGACCATTCAGGCCAAAAGGTAATCGCCAGATCAACTTATCGATCAAACGGCGCTGTACTCCCAGTCTAGGGCCGTGTAGTGCCAATCAGCTCCGGCTCGCCGGAGGATAAACAAACTCCGGCGCGTGCAGCACAGTGGCTCCCTCACGCTCACGTCTCTCTCCCGCGGAAGGGAGGAGGCCGTAACCTAACATTCCCACAGAGGCCGCCCTAAAGCGAGCTCGATCATCGATCAGTCCTGCCCGAACCGAGTGGAAAGCGGAAACCGGAAGCTGAAAGCGACGAGGGCCCGATCGATCAGATAAGTGGGTCACCCTTTCCATTGCTGGCCTGGCCTGGCCTCTTAGGTGAAAAACATGTGAGACTTAAGGTTCATTGTTTGAAAAAAATAAAAAATCTATCACATCTATTAATTTATTTATTTAATAGCTCTGAATGTAAGTTGAGTATACGAGATGGATATGAATATATCCGCTTTAGGCCCAACCACGGATGCACACGATGCGTGCCGAGCCAGTGCATGCTAGCTAGCTTCTGCGGCCGGCAGGGCGGGCGCGAAGAATCCACGGGGCCCTCGAGCCGTCGCGCGACCGTCGCCAAAGCGCAAGGACACGCGCGTATCCTTTTTGTGATTTCGCATGCGGCTTATTTATAGAGCCCCGCCCCGAGGCAGGCAAGCCAAGCCAAGCCAAGCCAAGCAAAGCAGGCGAGCAGCTGCAGCTCGTGACAGCAAGCAAGCAGCCGATCGAGGGAGGCCGGACCTGCGTCGTCGCCTTTGCCGTTTCAGGCCTGAGGTACGCTGCCACGCCTCAATCGCTCGCCTTTCTGATGGAGCAAGACCACATTTCTGCTGATGTTTGATGCTGTTTTTTTTGGGCTGATCCTTTCTGATGGTCGCCATGGACGACGGGCTCTTCACTGCAAGAGTAGGTGGTAACATGTTGGATCAGAACGTACACCTCGTCGAAGCAACAATGTCCAACGTACGAAAGAAAATGGAGGATTTGGTGCCCTCGATCGAGGACAAGAGGCATAGCGAGGACCAAGATGGCGCACGACGTTAAAAACGGAAACGATGAACTCACCGTGGCGAGCGTGAGCAAGGGGTCGGTCATCAAGTGCCAGCAAGGAGATGGCCAGGAGAACCATAAGAAGAGTTGATGAAGCCCTTCGGCAACAACCCATGGCAACTGGTAAAAACTTCTACTGAAAGTCCGCTCGCTTATTGTAGAGGAGGAGTAACTGCTACTTATTCCAGCTGAGTCCTAAACGAGCCAGCAGCTGTAGTGAGAAAATTAGAAATGGTAGTAACAGAAGGAGAGCGTGGCTTGTTTAGTCAGTTCGAGATCGACAGGCGGTCAAACATCACCTAGCTTGCGAGATCTGTTACACAGGTAAGTATAGTAGTAATAAAACATCTGCACAGTTCGTACTTTATGTTAATCCTTGTTTAACAAACCCTAGGGAGGTTTTCGATCCATCGCCCGGTTGCAGTGGCACAGAGCCACGCATTTTGCGCAAGCACCGAAGCACGTGTTTACTCTGCGTGTCCGCGTGCCCGGCCGTGGCCGGGTTCCGGCAGCAGAGCTCCATGTTGGGCCGGGCGCGCCTGCGGTATCGTCGTATCGATCAGTGCGCGCGGGCGCCGCGGCCGTGCACGGCGCCGCGGCATCGACGTCGTCGCCTGCCTTACTCCCACGCACGTGCCGGCACTCGCAATGCGTCAGGTGTTCAATAGTAAAATCCGCTTCACTTGGCATCGGGTTGTTAGGTTGATCTCGGTCAACCGGAGTTTTTTATATTCTCTTCAGTTGCCCAACAGTCAACTGATTCCAGCACTCTGATCGAGGGCGTTCAGCTTTGTGACTGATAGGCATTTGTCGCACAGCATCATATAAAAAAAAAAGAGTGGGGTAGCCGAAACACATACCACGAGGTTGACCGTCGCTCTAACCCCACCCGAAATTTCAAGCCCCAGACCGATCTGTGAGGGTGCGCTGCCAGCGACGGGATTCCCCATCACCGCCGCCACACCCTCGACCTCGCCATCAACCGAAGGCCTCCTCTCTTCTTCTCCGACCTTCGCCGTCCGAGCACAGACATCACCATCAAAGAAGAGGCATGGCAGAGTCTTCATCCTCAGCGTCGGCAGGGCCGAACACCGAAGGTAAAGCCCAACTGTACACCCCTCTCGATCTGCTCACAGAACCCCGAAAGAAAGTCGATCCAACAATGGCATCAGAGCCAGATTCTTGAGCAGATCGACAGCCCCCAATCCCAAAGCCCCTCGGATCCAGAACCCTAACCTTAACCCTAACCCTAACCCTGTCGAGAAAAAGGTGGCCGGGGGGAGGGGAAGGAACAGAGAGGCTTACCTTGGCCTCACCTCGTTGTCGATGAGACCATCGTCGATGGCGGCGTCCTCGAGCGCCAGTCACAGAGGCGCCGCGTGCGCACCACCTCTTAACGGCGACACGCTCAACCTTCGGGTGAGCGCGCGCGCTGGCAAGAGCCGTGCGGCGGCGCTCTGGCGAAGTTCCGCCAGAGCGCCGCGAGAGAGCGGCCGAGAGCGAGAGAGAGCGGGTGAGGGAGATAATGACTTAGGGTTCGGGGGAGCCAACCGCGCGACGCTTTTATACTCCGAGTAATCCGCGGCACCGATGATTTTCGATCCAACGGTCCGGAACGATCGGCGTCGAGGTGGGCTGGATTCGGCCTAGGCAGGGGAGTGAATTTTCGGCCCGAACCCAGGTTGTCTCGGCCGGTTTTCCGTGCCGCGTTGAGCTGGGCCGAAAGTGCTGATGGGCCGCGCGCGACACTGTAGCAGGTGGGCTGCGCGCGGATTTTAGCCTGATTCAAAGTTTTTTATATTTTTTTTTCTTTTTCTTTTTTAAAGTAATTTAATTAATTGTTTTGCTAATTTTTTGACATAAATAATTAGGTAAAAATTAGCAAATTTAAACAGAATAAAAAAGCACAATAATTGCTTCTGAAAAATAGAGAAAATTTTATAATTTCCGCTGTGTATTTAAATTTGTTAAATTTATTATTAAATTCGAACCAACGGGAGAATTTAATTTTGAAAAATAGATATAATTTCAGAAAAATTGTGATATTGTTATTTTCTGACCAACATTGATAATAACAACATTATAATTTTTTAATTGATAATTTTTATGTATTATTTTTATTTCTGCTCAACGGTGACGTAGATTTAATGTATAGACAAATTGTATGTCTTAATTTTGATCAACGTTAGAACTAAGACATATAATTTTGTTATTATATTCTCATTTTATTTGAATTATTTTTTTCAAGAGGATACAACTCGATAAGTTGTATCAAAGAGATCTTCACTCTTAAAAGAGATAACTCTGAAGAGTGAAAGAAAAAGATAGACCTAGCGTTTATCTTGGCTGAAGTGGACTGAGTCCTCATTACAGCATGTCCCACTGAGCTTGAAGAGCTAGTGGGAAAAGAAAATAAAATTGATGCTGCTTGACAGATGCTCCCTTAAAAATATTCTATGACCCTGAGCATAAAAAATGGGTCACAGCCAACAAAAAATATTTGGCTATGATCAAGAACACTATTGAGCCTACCATTATGAGCTCAATCTCAGAGTGTGACACTGTTACAGAGTACCTTGACAAAATAAAGAATCAAATCACTGGTTTTTCAAAAACATATGCAACACAGCTAATCAAGCAGCTTGTGACAAAAAATTACTCTGATAGTGGCAGTGACATAAGAGAGCACATACTAAGGATGAGCAACTTGGCGTCTAAGCTGAAACCAATAGATCTGGCCATCAAGGATGAGTTACTTATTCATCTGATTTTTGCTTCCTTACCCAAAGAGTTCGATACTTTTGTTGTTAACTACAACATACAGCTCGAGAAATGGGACTTAGAGAAGCTCATTGCTATGTGTGTGCAAGAAGAGAAAAAGATAAAGGCTTCACATGGTGGTTCTATCAACTATGTGAAAGAAAATAAGAAAAAAGCTCCCATAGTGCATCAGCCTTAAAAAAACAAGTTTGTTGTGAAGAAATATCAGTGTCTCCACTGCAAGAAGACAGGACATTACAAGAAAAATTATTCTGATTACTTAAAGACGATCATGGCAAAGAAAGATGAGAACATTATTACTTTCATAAATGAATCTCTATATGTGCAATATTCAAAATCCACTTGGTAGATTGACTCTGGAGCAACTGTTCATGTTGCCAATTCTTTGCAGAGATTCCGTTCGACGAAGACTACGCAAAAAAAAGAAAGATGCGTTAAAATTGCAAATGGAGTCCAAGCAGATGTTGAAGCCGTTGGTGATCTTTCATTAGAGCTAACTGATGGCTTCACTCTTTTTCTATCAACTATGTAAAAGAAAATAAGAAAAAAGCTCCTATGGTGCATCAGCCTAAAAAGAACAAGTTTGTTGTGGAGAAATATCAGTGTCTTCACTGCAAGAAGACAGGACATTTCAAGAAAAATTATTCTGATTACTTAAAGATGATCATGGCAAAGAAAGGTGAGAACATTATTACTTTCATAAATGAATCTCTATATGTGCAATATTCAAAATCCACTTGGTAGATTGACTCTAGAGCAACTGTTCATGTTGCCAATTCTTTGCAAAGATTTTGTTCGACGAGGACTACGCAAGAAAAAGAAAGATACGTTAAAATTGCAAATGGAGTCCAAACAGATGTTGAAGCCGTTGGTGATCTTTCATTAGAGCTAACTGATAGCTTCACTCTTTTACTTAGAGATGTTCTTTATGTACCTTTTTTACAGAGAAATTTGATTAGTGTTTTATGTTTAGACAATGATGGTTATGATTGTCATTTTGGAAATGGCAAATGCGAAATAATGTTTAATAAAGAATGTGTTTGCCTTGTCATCTTACAAAATGAGCTTTACTTATTATCACTACGTGATGATGTGAATGTTGTATGCGATAATGGTAACGTTGCGTGCGACAAAGTATGTGAACCCTCGTTTTCCAATGTAAACAGAAAACGAAAGAGAACTCATGATGCTTCATCGAAATTATAGCACTGTCGTTTAGGCCATATTTTGAAGGAGAGAATAGAGAGATTAATAAAGAATGATATTCTTCCTCTATTAGAGTTATTTGATTTAGAACAATGTAGAGAATGCATTAAAGGAAAATATGTAAAGAAAATTAAGAAAGATGTCAAAAGAAGCACAGAAATTCTACAAATTATTCACACAGATATTTGTGATCTATTTCGTGTGAAAAGTGTGGATATTTATGACTCGTTCATAACATTCACAGATGATTACTCCCGTTATGGCTATATTTATTTGATAAAAAAAGAACAGAAGCCTTGGATAAATTCAAGATATTTAAGACTGAAGTTGAAAACCAATATAATTTAAAGATTAAGATAGTCCAATCTGACCGGAGAAGATAGTACTACGGTCGGCATATCTCATATGGCCAAGTTCCTGGACCTTTTGCAAGGTTCTTACAGGAGAATGGCATAGTGGCCCAGTATTCTACACCGGACGAACCTCAGCAAAATAGAGTAGCTGAAAGACGTAACCGTACCCTGATGAATATGGTGCGAAACATGATGAGCTATTCTACTTTACCATTGAGTTTATGAATGGAGGCGTTAAAAACCGTCATTCATATTCTCAATAGAGTATCAAGTAAGTCGGTGCTCCAAACACCGTACGAATTGTGGACAAGAAGAGTTCCCTCATTAAACTACTTACGTGTGTGGGAGAGACTGGCTGAGGCTAAAGTATTTAACCTAAATATTAGGAAGCTTAATCCAAAACAGTATGTTGCCATTTCATTGGCTACCCTAAAAAGTCAAAAGATTTTTGTTTCTACTATCCAGACAGATATACAAAGTTTATGGAAACGAGACACGATGTCTTCTTAGAGGATGAGATGATGAAGGAGAGCAAGGTAGCACAAGTAATTGATCTTGAAGAGAAGCGGTCATATAAGCTCACTCCAATGATTTAAGAGCTATTTTTCTCACTGCCTGCTGTCGCTGCACCGACAATGCAAGACACTGTGGTGTCAGCACCTGTTATTGTTCCTCCTGTGGTAACAATGAATATGGATGAGGAATCTGTTCTTCAGAATCCTATAGAACTCATTGCCACACATGAAGGGGAGCAACAACAGCCTCAAACAGAAAATGTGCCAAATGAGGAGGCCCCGAGGAGGTCTCAAAGAGTTAAGAGTTAGGAGATCAGCTATTTCTGATGATTATAAAATTTATTATACAGAGAAATTTTAAATAAAGAATGATCCCACCTCATTTGAAGAAGCTGTGAACATTCTTCGAAATGGCTTGAGGCCATAGAAGAAGAAATGATGTCTATAAAGGCTAATAAAGTCTGAGACTTAGAAAGAATTAATAAAGAAGCCAAAACAGTTGACTGTAAATGGGTTTACAAAACAAAATTTGACTCCTAAGAGAATGTAGAAAGATATAAAGCGTGACTTGTGGCAAAAGGTTTTACACAAAGAGAAGGGATTGATTACAATAAGACATTTTCTTCAGTCTCGTGTAAAAATTCTTTCAGAATCATAATGGCTTTAGTAACACATTATGACTTAGAATTACATCAGATGGATGTAAAGACGGTATTTCTCAATGGGGATTTAGAGGAAAATGTTTACATAGCACAACCGAATGGTTTTGTCGTGGAAAGAAATGAACGATTGGGATGCCGTTTAAAAAAATCGATTTATGGGTTAAAACAAGCTTCAAGATAGTGATACTTGAAGTTTGGTAGTACAATAAGAAAATTTGGGTTTAAAGAGAATATAGAGGATAATTGTGTTTATGCAAAGTTCATAAATAAAAAATTTAACTTCATAATCTTGTATGTGGATGATATCTTACTGGCTAGTAATAATTTCAGTCTGCTACTATAAACAAAGAAGTTTTTGTACTCAAATTTTGATATGAAAGATCTTGATGAAGCTTCGTTCGTTCTAGGGATCGAAATTTATCGAGATAAAAATAAAAGGGTATTAGCACTGTCACAAAAAGCATATATAAAAAAGTATTAAAGAAATTCGGTATGCATAAATGTAGTCCATCACTTGCTCCTATAGTCAAGGGCGACAGATATAGAGATTTTCAATGCCCCTGGAACCAATATTAGATCGATGAAATGAAAGCAGTTCTATATGCTTCAGCTGTCGGAAGCTTGCAGTATGCTCAAATGTGTACGCGTCTTGACTTAGCGTTTGTTACCGGGTTACTTGGCAGATTTCAGAGCAATCCTGAAATAGAGCACTAAAAATTGGTAAAAAAAGTCTTGCGTTATTTGTAAGGAACTGAAGGCCTCATGATAACATACAAAAGATCAGATTCACTCTATACAGTGGGATACACAGATTCTGATTATGCGGGAGATGATAAAAAATCGACATCCAGATATATATTCACTCTCGCAGGAGGAGCTATATCATAAAAAACTCAAAACAAACCGTCACTACATTGTCCACAATGTATGCCGAATTTGTAGCATGTTATGAGGCCACGGGGCAGGTGAACTGGCTTAAAAAGTTCATACTCGATTTAAAAGTGGTTGACGACATCAATAGTCTATTTAAGTTGTACTGCGATAATGAATCAGTAGTAACGTATGCACACAACAATAAGTCAAGTGGTGTTGTCAAACACATTGACATAAAGTAATATGTTGTGAAAGATAAAGTTCGAGATTATGTCATAAGTTTTGAGCATATAAGTACCGCAAAGATGTTAGCGGATCCGCTTATAAAAGGCTTACCACCCAACATATTCAGAAAACACGTAGCCAGCATGGGTTTAAAAGAAAGCATATGATTTCTGAACGAAAATATGGCCCAAAGATAAGTAATTTTTTTAGAATAGAGAGGTATATTGTAACTATTAAATCTATCGACGATTGACCGTGATGATGAGACATGTTCTATGAACTAATTTGTGATGGAATGAGCAAAATTAAAAGTGTAAAAGTTAAAGTTAAAGTATAGACTGAGATCAAGAGGAAGAATGTTAGGTTAATCTCATCTAGTTGACCGTTTGACCAACTAAAGTTGATCTCGTCTTCAATTGGCCCAATGGCCAACTGATTCCAGCTGATCGAGGGCGCTCAGCCTTGTGGCTGATGGCCCCGTCGCACAGCGACGTATAAAAGGAAAGGTGGGGGAGCCAGAAAACACACTACGAGGTTGGCCGTCGCCCTAACCCCACCCGAGATTCTAAACCCTATACTAATCTGTGAGGGTGCGTTGCCAGCGACAAAATTTTTCATCACCGCCGCCACACCCTCGACCTCGCTGACCTCGACCTTGCCGTCATCCGAAGACCTCCTCTCTTCTTCTTCGACCTTCGCCGTCTGAGCGCAAACATCACCGACAAAAGAAAGACATAGCAGGGTCTTCATTCTCAACATCGACAGAGTCCAACACCGAAGATAAAGCCTCAATGTCCACTTCTCTCGATCTGCTCACATAACCCGAAAGAAAGTCGATCCAAACAGGGATCACCACGGACCGGGATCCTAGGCTCTCGACTCGGGATCCCAGGCGAGTTTCACAATTTTAGAGTCAGGAATCGACAGAAGGCTCAGTGGATCGGCGGCAGCCGGACGGTTCTCGGATTCCAACAAGACCAAGGAATCGAAAACACACACACATATGGTTACGAGCTCGGACTGCGTGTTCCTGGAAAGAATATCGGAAGGCTGAAGTCTGTTTCTCTTCAACGGTCCGGGAATCGAACGTAGAAGGTGGTCTTGCTCGATCAGAGATCCGCAGTTCAGTGTCACTTTTGACTAAACTGCCCGGCGCCAGAGAAGGCGAGAACGAGCTAAGCATTGCGTAAATACTCCTATTAATATAGAAACGGAGTCGCTGCACTAACCCCAGACGTAAATATGTTTCATCAGAATTACAGGAGGGTAATGGAGAATTCTGATGAGCCACTGACTGACTGATCACCTGTCTGTCTCAATGAATCGATAACGCTGAGAATAGGGCTGAGTGGCTTCGCGGGCCGCACTGCGCTGCTGCAAGCCTGCAAACATACGTTGCGCCGCGGAGATGTACTGTTCGGCCCATTGGTTGCCGCTTTTTGATGGAGGTAATTACTACAGCTTACTATAGCATACATATAGTTAGCAGCTAAGCATGATTTCCTAAATCCTGCTCCGAGGTAATTGCTGTTGTATCTCTGGAACGGAGGATTTCCAGCAGCAGCCTGGAATGTTGAACGTGGAGTTCAGTTTCTAGAAGGAAAGCACGCTGAAGTCAGGAATTGAACTAGGTTCAACACAAGGGAGAATGGTTTATATCGGTCAGCAGTCGCTATCTAAACTTGTTTCGCGATGGATTAGACAAGTATGGTCCTCTTCTCTAGACGTGGATATGTTAAATTCATTCAAACACGCCTACGCTCTACTGCTCGCACGAGTTCTTTTCCAAGACTCTTGCAGCAACCAGCAAGCAGCCTAATCTGGGATTCTTGAATATTCATTCAGTTGAATAGTACTAGCAGTGTGTTCATTCGGTTGAATAGTACTCCGTACTTCTACTTCAACAGTGAATTCGGTCAGTTGAGTTTTCCGTAGGTGGCGACGCCGAATCAGACGACCGGCGGATCGGCCTCTGACTGAGACACGTACGGACCGCAGCGGCAGCGGCATCAACGACGTCGCCGCCGGCTCAAAACGGGCTCGGAGTCGGAGCCTTTGAGATGCGGTGTTGCCGACGAGTAGGCCAGCGTGTGCGTCAGTGTCGCCTCGTCATCATTTCGTTTGTACCGTCAAAATGATGAAAATAGAAAAAATTATGAAAATCGATAAAAAAAAAACCCGCTCCAAAGAGAAAAAAAATAAAAATTGATTGATTTTTCATGTTTATCGACTAATTTTTTTTGGTTTTACTAATTTTTAGATTTTAAAGTTTGAAACTCATTGGTTTCACTTGCACCCTCAATTTTACTGGTTTTCAAATTTCTGATTTTTTTTATTTTTCAAATTTTTTTAAATTTTTAAAACAAACATCGGTTGTTTGATAAAACTAGATCGGATCGGTTTCACTGAAAATTAAAACCGGTTTTCGTGATTTTGTTAACTTTGATAGTCAATGTCTACTCCAATATGATACTCGTAAGCACATTTAAAAAAAATATATATTTGATGTGACACAACACTATAGTTAACACACTAAACATACATTGATCAAGGAATTGTGCTATATATAAGTTCGGATGTACTTCGTACTCCTAGTGCTTCAGTAAGAAAGTTTTGCCGGTAAACTTGGAGTATTACTGTAACATGCCATGTGAGCAGGCATTGTGCTGATAGTCGGGTTTAAAAAATCGTTACAGTATTAATTTCAATTTTCGATAAAAATTGATCGATATATCGTTTTTCTACAATACTCAACTCGGTTTTTATCGAAAATTGATCGATTTATATAACCGAATCAGATCGATTTTATTAAAAATTGCAAAAATCGAACGGCTTTGATCGATTTTTTAACCCTGATAGGAGTAGTATATAAAAAAACAAAATTGTTCATGTCCACCATGTTGGCCACCTCGCTACAATTCCCGACGCTTGGAATTTTTTTGTACCGTATCGATAAACTCATTAGTCAGTACAACTGTACAAGTCCTGCACCTACTCCCAGACACGCTTTTAAAAACCGGCTCCGGTCCGGTTTACACTTTAAACAGAAATAGATTTGTTAGTCGGTGTTACTATAGTAGTATATCTATTCGATATAAATTGAACTCAATTATATATCAGACCAAACAGATTTGATAAAAAAAACTACGAAAACTGGTCTAAAACCCTGCTATCAGACTAGTCCTACCATTCCAACTCCGCTAGAAAAGGGGAGAAAGAAAAGAAGGGGGAAAACTGGCGAGGAAAAAGCGACGTCCTACAGTGAAAAGAAAAAGAAAATCACAAGTAAACGCAGAGGCGAGCGCTGCCCTGCCAGCCACCACACAGCGCGCAACTGCCACAGCCGGCCGGCCCCGCCCCTCCCCCTACGCCCGGAGATTTGCCGCCGAATCGGATCCAATCCCACCGATCCTCTTGCTGCCGTCACCGCGACGCTGCTCTGGTCCGGGTCCGCGGCGATGGGGCTCCTGGTGGCGGCGAAGCAGCTCCGGCGGAGAGGGGCCGTGGACTGGGAGCACGAGGCGTACCCGGCGTACGACGACTTCCTCGCGCTCCCCGCCTTCGTCGTCTTCTTCCCCGCCGTCCGGTTCTTCCTCGACCGCTTTGTCTTCGAGGTGCGTCTCCCTCCCTCCCCCGTTGATTCAGTCGGGGGTAATTATTGACCTCGTGGACGACGAGCGCCGCGTGTACTGGTTAGCTACGCCGCTGCGTAGTCGCTTCGAAGTTCATATTTTGATTGGGTTCCCCAGGTATAATCATAGCTTCTGCGAGTACGGTTACCTGTTTCGGTTCGAGAACGCACTATTTTTAGCGATCTGATCGTTGCGTGTCCGTGCTAATTTGACACGTGGAAAGCGCGTGATTGGGTCTTCGTTACTTTTGGGGCTCGAATGATTGCAGTCTCCGGATAACCTGACTCACATAATTTCGTTTCCTCTTAGTAGACTCGTATGTCATCGGATAAATGTCTGGTTCTGAGGCCTAAATTCTATTTCTTTCGTCACCAAAATTTACTTAGTGTTGACGTACATCAGTAACTGGCGGTCCCTGAGTGAAGAACTATGCCAATGCTAATGTTTATGCAGCTTCCATTTCGGAACTAATGGTGTTTACATCTGTTTTTTTTTCACAGTGGGTTTTAATAAGGAGGGAGTAGCATGTTTTTCTTGGATTGTAGTAGCTACGAGTTGTCTTACTGAAAAACATTATTGGTTCGCAGTCTAGCTGCTGTTTTGGTATATAGTTTGTGTTTAAGACAGAAAGAGAGCACCTCGGCGACAAGGTGAAAGCCCTTTGGCGATGTTGGAGCATCTTGTCACCTAGACAATGCCTTAAAAACATGGCATGGCTTTTAACGATCTATCACATGCCCTATTTCAAGTGTTTCATTCTTAATTAAGTACAGTTACTTGTTGCTTGCTGAGTAGCTAATTCTATTATTGGGCAGCTAGTTTTTGGCATGAACGAACTTTTTTTGTATATAGAGCTAGACTACTATAAATGGTACTATAAACTGCAAGTTCACTTGAAATATAATACTACAATTCCTGGATATTACGTGTGACAGCACTCCATGGAGGATCCTCAATTTGTGGGACGAGGACTGTCATAGAGCTTTGATGTTTTCTTCGTTGAAATCCCAGTTAGTTATATAAATTAATCATTGTATGGTGATTGGCAACCATTGTGCTATTCAAATTTCTATACTAGTGGTATGTGTGAACATTCAGATCTGCAAATCAACTTTAATGAGTCAACAGGACAGACTTTTGTACACATAACTTCAAAATTCTTCCATTCTTTTGTTCAATGAAATCACAAGCCTACATCAAAGTAAATATGGCACAATTACTTGTTTTGAAACTAGGTGTAACTAGGACAGCTAACTTTTGCTTGATTTTTTTTTTGCCACAAAGGAATCATATGAAGAATTTCATTACCGTAATATACAGATCCTCTCTAATGGAATTCTAGCAATGGGCCATTATTATCATAGGCCTTGTCTTCAAGAGTGAGGCACTTTTATCACCCTCTCGAGATCACTATTGGATATGGAGTTGCCTCTGCTTCTGAGGGTTGCATGGGTAGATTGCCAAATATGGGCAGCTATCAGTAGAAAATTACATGCCTCTATAAGAAAATTACATGCCTCTGTCTGAAGTTCAAATGATATCTCTTTGCACCCCCAGCTTTCTTTGAGAACTTCTTTTCTTGTACTCCCTCCGTTCTTTAATTGATGTCGTCATTGACTTTTAAATTCAACTTTGACCATTCGTCTTATTCAAAAAATTTGCTCAAATGTGTAAAATTTTAATTTGTGATTCAAATAACTCTAATGATAAATCAAATTATATTAAAATATATGAAATTTATCAAAAAAAAATTTAATAAGACGAATGGTCAAAGTTGAATTTAAAAGTCAACGGTGACATCAATTAAAGAACGAAAGGAGTATATTTCTTTTTAACCATTGATACTCATTTTGATGCCTGGTGCTGACAATGAAGACTTTCTTTGCTGTCTTCTATTTGCTCGCTTCAGAGGGTTGCAAGAAGGCTTATACTTGGAAAGGGACATCATAAATCTGATAATGAAACAGAAGAAACAAGGAAGAAGATAAGGAAATTCAAGGAATCAGCTTGGAAATGTGTTTATTTCCTATCTGGAGAGATTTTATCTTTGTCAGTGACATACAATGAGCCGTGGTTCACAAATACCAAATATTTTTGGGTAGGACCTGGTGAACAGGTTTGGCCTGATCAAAAGATAAAGTAATTTTTCATTCTTTCCCATACTATCTGGATCACCTTCTTACTGTTTGACGGACTGGTTTATTCTAATGGTTGTGCCTTTATTCTCAGATTGAAACATAAGGCTGTATATATGTATGCTGCTGGATTCTACACATATTCCATATTTGCACTTATGTTTTGGGAAACAAGGCGGTCAGACTTTGGCGTATCAATGTCACATCATGTCGCAACTGTTGTTTTGATCGTTCTGTCTTATGTATTCAGGTCTGTTTCTTATCACGATGATTTCATCGTTTCTTTTTCTGCCCCTTTCATTGACACTTTGTTTAATTTCCAACTTCAACCAGATTCGCTAGGGTTGGCTCTGTGGTGTTGGCAATTCATGATGCAAGTGACGTATTCCTGGAAATAGGGAAGATGTCCAAGTACAGTCATTGCGACTGGCTTGCCAATGTTGCATTTCTTCTTTTTGTTCTTTCATGGGTGCTTCTTCGCCTCACATATTTTCCATTCTGGATCCTCAGAAGTACAAGGTAAATGTTCTATTCTCTGTAATCTATCAGAATCTTGTGACGACAAAAAAATTACCAAAATGTTAGAAGAAAAACAGTTTGTTTGCATATATGAAATTTTAAATCAGACACTGTATTCTTATTTGTTTGTCCAATGTTTATTGCAAAAACTGGACAGTGCTTTCCTCCAGAAACAGACTTTCAAAGGTAATCTAGTGGAATGCACTTTGCAGAAGTCCACTTCTATTGGCCACACAGTTGAAGGGAAATTTGTATGTGGAATTACCATGTTTTTGTTTCCTTTTGATGCATTTGATCTTTTGTTCAAAGTATTTCATTATAAATTGCAATATTGCAAAGGGCCTTTAGCCTAGCGATTAAGGTGACTCAATAGCACTCCTCAGTTCCTGGATTCGATTCCCTGTGGGAGCAAATTTCAGACTGAGGATAAAAAAAAAAAGAATCTCCCCGTCTGTCCTACACCAAAGCATAGGTCTAAGGCCCGGCTCAAGCATACATGGGTGATGGCTCCACTATGTACTGGTGGGGCAGGGGTTTTCTGTACTTGTGTGAGAACGCTTCGTCTTATTAGTGCAATGTCCCGGGGGGGGGGGGGGGCATCTAACCCCCCGCAGGTTTTTTTTTATAAAGAAATTGCAATACCCAACCTTTCTAATCTTACGGTTTACCATACAGATATGTACTTCAGAAGCAAACTGGCCAAAGGTTTTAGGATTCGTTTGTAATCTGACTAAATCCATTTTTATTTCAGCTATGAAGTCTTGTTGACCTTGGATAAAAAGAAGCACAATTTTGATGGTCCTATATACTACTATGTGTTCAATTCTCTACTATTTTCACTTCTCGTTCTTCACATATATTGGTGGGTTTTAATATATCGGATGCTTGTGAGACAAATAAAGACAAGAAATGTTGGAGATGATGTTCGGTCTGGTAAGTACTATCCCATTTGTAGTTTTTTTTGTGTACTACATAAGCAGAAATATATAAATGCTTTGCCAATCAATTTTCATGTCATGTGCAACAACTTCTATTGAGGTGGAAATGTTTGGGTTTTGGTATGATTTAACTTATTTTTCCATACAGATTCTGAAGGAGAGGACGACCATGAAGATTAATTGCCCCTGCTATCTCGTTTTCATATTTCAGTAATGCTAGGTGCATCAACTCCAATGCCCAAGCGTATGTATTCTTTTTTCCAATTCAAGAACATGTGCAGATTATGGGAGCGGACGCATTCTCCTTACAAATATTCATTGGTGCTGAGCTATGATTGGTTTGGCCTCATCCACCCATCTATGATGTATTATGTACGCACGAGAAATTGGAGTCGAATATCCTTTTACTTCTTCTGAAGTCGAAAGACAATTCTTTGACCGCTCACTTTGTAGAAAATTTGATGTGTACCAGTGTACTATCAATGTGAGAGTCTATAGAAAATTCTTGGTCTAAAAGCCCTCTGCCGATAAATTATGTAAATTTTGTACGCCAGATGGCGTCAGTTTGAAATTCTGTACGACTAAAAGCCTGTATGCTTGACTGCATAGCATAGTTAATACCGTTTGATCTACGACGTTCGTCCTGGTTACTTGAAATTTGAACTAAACATCGTATATGAATTTGGAGGCAGTACAGAACTGTGCAATTATGGTGTGCTATGTCGAAGTGGCTTGTGATGCTTTCTGCTGGTGGTGAACAGAAGTAACTTAAAAAAATGATGGAAGGGGAAGGTGATGTGGTTGCTGTAGTTCCACTATTCGGAGAAATGCATATCTGTGACTAGCTTGACTCGAACTGCAAATTAGTCACTTAAAGGAACAAAATTGTAAGTCTGTCATGCTGTTTTACAAAATGAAACCCGGAAATTCTTAACGATGTCAAAGATTCAAACGGACCCAAAATGCCCCTGAGTCCACTACACTACCAACTCCTCTGCCCCACCCAAAACAGATATTTTCACGCTTGAGAACGGTATAAGAGCGCCCGGGCAGTGTTATCTTATCCCCGTCCCTCCCAAAAACCTCTAGCAAGACAAAGGGCAAGCAGACTAGGCGGAAGAATGGCAGCACCATCCTCACCAGGACTTCTCCATGCTCCGGCCTTCTGCGCAGCCAGGTGCCTCCCGGCGTTGAGCCGGACAGCTGCCCGGCGAGGGTCGTTTGCCGTTCGGGCCACGGCTTCTGACACCACCAAGTACGCCGTCCTCAAGGCCTTCCGCGAGAACAGGGCTCTCAAGGTGATAGTGTTATCTTCAGTAAAGCTTAAAGCGACAGTTGTTGCTATGTTTAGATTTGACAGTTATTGGCCTTTTTGAACTGTGTAGATCATTTCTGGGCTTCAGAATTTGGACAGGGGCAATGTTGCATCTGTTGTCACATCTGCAGATAAGGTGTGTAATGCATTACTCTCACTCACAAATAATTTATGATGGCAAGCTTCTTTGGTCTCAGGACCAATAGCAGTAGCAGCAATATTTTACTCTTTCAGATGTTTAATCTTATCTTGTTCCTTGTAAAGACAAGTTGTTATAAAAATTTATGTTGAAATTATGCTGTGTTATCAAAGCTTCGTCTTATTTTACATTCCATCAAAACAGATATGCTAATATACCATCCGCATTCCTCAAAAAGCGTGTACATATAATTTTTAGGTAGACGTGTCTATACTATACCCTGATAATGTTGTTACAAAAATGTCTCATAAATAACCTGCAAAACTCCCGTTGATGCAGGGAGGTGCCACCCATGTTGATATAGCATGCGACGAAGACTTGATAAAGCTTGCTCTTGATCTTACTACACTTCCGGTGAGCTAAGTCTTTTCATGGAGATATTGTTTTTTTTTTTTTTTGGCTTTACACGACCGTGGAGTTGGATGCACTAAGAGCATTATTCTGGAAATCACACAATGCAGATTTGTGTCTCATCTGTAGACCCTTCAAAATTCCATTCTGCAGTACAAGCTGGTGCTAAAATGGTTAGACCTGCTTTAAACTCTGAAGGAGACCTGCACAACAAAATTCGAAACGGACATTTTTTGTAAAACTACCTGGAAATTATGATTCGTGCAGGTCGAGATTGGAAACTATGATTCTTTCTACGAGATGGGCATTGAATTCTCTTCTGAGCAGGTGATGGCACTTATCTTTCTTATCTGAAACAGCCAAATATTCTACTACTTGTGTGCATAATCCAAATATGCAATTTCAATACTGAGATATATTCTATCGATTTCAGATTCTAAATATGACAAGGGAGACCAGGAAGATGCTTCCAGATATCACCTTGTCAGTAACAGTCCCTCACACACTGAGCCTGCCGGATCAGGTATAGCTCCCTTAGCAGTTAGCACTACTTTTCCAGATCAAGATTCAGAGCATTCCACGTTTTCTGAAATGTGAATAACTGACTCATGTCTTAACCTGTCGCAGATGAGGCTTGCAGAGCTGCTCGAAGAGGAGGGTGCTGATATCATCCAAACGGAGGGTGGCACATGCTCTAGTCCGACAAAGCCTGGAGTTCTCGGACTGATTGAGAAGGTAGAGAAACATTCTATACTGATCCTTCATCACATTGTATTTTTTTAACTAATAATTGGGGTTACAAAAATGGCAGGCAACACCAACACTGGCCGCGGCATACTCAATCTCTCGGGCTGTCAGCATTCCGGTTATGTGCTCTTCCGGACTCAGTTCAGTGACTGCACCGATGGCGGTAACGGCGGGAGCTGCTGGCGTGGTATTTGTTTGTGCTTGTCCAAAACTTTCATTACGTTTAGGAGTTTTATGTTTCACCCATGCCTTAGAACAGATTAAGTAACTCATTTCGTGGGCGTGCCTTCTTGACTCCAGGGAGTGGGTTCTGCCGTGAACAAGCTCAACGACGTCGTGGCGATGATCGCAGAGGTGAAAAGCATCGCGGAAGCGATGGGCCTGCCTTCAAGAAATGTGTCCGACCAGTTGAGATCAGTTCGTCACCAGCACTAGGGGTTAATATATCCCCCCTACCTTTTGGTACTTTTCCTCAGAAACTTCGAGTACTGCTGGTCAATAAGACGACCGATGCAGCGGTTGCAGCTTCCTGTTGCCGTAGCAACTGTTGCTGCAAAATGCAATGCAGAGCTGTTTGTTCCTCGAGCTGATAAGTATCGTCAGACCCTGATCTAATAGCTTCCATGTTGTCACCGCCACAGGCCCGCATTCTCTCCTTGTTAAAGTGAGCTACAAAGTTCCACTCTAAACATACTTACACGTACGAAAGCAGATATATATGCCCTTCACAAGGTGCCTAGCTACGACGAAAAGCAGATCGACGAGCAACTTCAGAAGATGCCGAGCGGCACGCACGATCCAGATCGCCGCACGTGGCAGCAACTCCTCTCCTCGATCGATCGGCATATGGTAGCCGCCCGTATATATATAGACGCCATTATATATTCATTCAGCTCGTCGTCTAGACGACGACGGTCCTCCAGAGACCGATATATCGAGAAGCGGGGATAACACGACATGGAACTCGGCGGCGCCCGCGGGAGAGCGCGACGCGTCGCTGTCGCTTTTGCGCTCGCTTTCGCCGTGTGCGAGATGCTGCCTGCCTGCCCCTACCGATCGATCGAGATGCCCTGGAAGGCAGTGAAGCGTATGCATGTCCTCTGATGCGTGTTGCCGCTTTATTCGCTACCGCAAGGCTTCACGGGCACTGCTCTGCTCGCCGTGCCTTTCATAACAGGAGACGGCGCAGATCCCGAGATGTGTTACTGCTAAAAGTTTTTTTTGGGAACAATTTAGGGTATTGTCTTCTTTGAAATGTTTTGCGCCCCTGTAAAGGGCTAAGATGCCTAATTTAGGTGAAGGCAGAGTACCAAAAGAGAGCAGATGACTCGTGACCTTAGCCAGTTAGCCAAACCATAACTTGTGTGTGCGTTACACTTCACATCACACACGTTTCTAGTTTAATCTAGTAAACGCATAATATTGTAACTTTTTATTAGGCTTTCTAAGTATACTGCATAGAATCTTTCAGTCCAAATTGCACTCTGAAAGTCGGGTCGTCGCTATGTATAACAACCATAAGTAGTGGTTTGCGATCGCAGGGACTAACTGATTTTAACTTGTTGATAAATTCATTGGCCTGGAACATGTCAACATAATGCTCTTCCTCCTTTGCTTGCAGACATTTCTTCAAAATAGATGAAACAATTTCCAATTTTCATCGTTTTTCTTGATTGAACGGTTGTGTGGGAGCTCTGTTAGTAGTGTCGTTATACTTTAATTTTGCCTTCTTTTGTACTCTATTAACATTCAGCCACATGAGTCCACCTCTTGCACCCACTTTACTGCTTACTGAATGCATACTCTGACTTTACACGGGTGGATCAGAGCCGTGTGCGTTAGTACTTGGAGTCTAGGATTTACCCAGTGTACTACATTATTCTGACCCAATTAGATGAGTAAAGTATCACTCAACGATCGACCAAATCGTATTTTTGCTAGATATTTTTATAAGTTATCATCATATATATGCAAGGAGCTACTGTTTGTGTATATACTGGTGGATTACATGTGCAAGGAGAAATGGAAAAGTGCAAATGAAATAATCAAGGTCATTAGTAAATTGCTGACTTTAGGAAATTAGATTAGTGTACTAACGATATCAATTTGAGAATTGATGGAATAGGCCATTGTTGTGGATTAATGAGTGCGGCCACAAATACAAGTAAAGTAGTTGCATTGCATGCATGATAAGATGATCATACGTACATCATTCTTCGATGGCAACAACAAGTAAAAACACGAACGAACAATAGATACCAAGATCTGTCCAGAATTATTCACCCACTGATCGAATCGACAGGACACAGAAACATATAACATCGACCACAAACAACTAATTAATGAACAAACATTAACAACATAAGGAAACGAAAGAACCTACTACATGTAGTACATATATATGTGGGACTGGGACATGCAGCTGCATGATGCACGAGGTATAGCGTAGGCCGGCCGTACCACCGTCGTCGAGAGGTCGACACCGTCGTCGCAGAGCGAGCCGCATGATCGATGCAGTTCTCGTCGTCTGATCTTCCCCGTAGCTCGATCGACCGTCGATGCCGCGCGCCCATGCCTCGCCCTGCCCGCGCGCGGCGCCGGTGGTGGCAGCAGGCTAAACGGCAACCTTCTTGGGGTGGTAGTTGTTGATGAAGTCGGAAGCCTTGCGGTCGACGTCGCGCTCGCCGACCCACCAGCCGTGGTCGTCGTCGCTGGACCGCACCTTGCGCACGTACCCGGTCCGGCCGTCCCAGTCGCTCATGTCGTCGTCGTAGCGCCTCGACTTGCGGAGGAAGCTGAAGATGGGGCAGATGAACGACGATAACCCTCCCATGCTCTCTTCGAGTAGCTTCCTCTGGCTGACTCGACCGCTGCTACGTGCAGTAGTTACTAGAGGCTAATTGATAAGTGGCTTAATCTGCTATCTTCTTGCTGGCTTAGTGGCAGTGATGGCGATGAAGGGAGGAGGGGGGCACCGCAATTTATAGGAGGGAAGGAGGAAGGTAGGGAGGACCATGGGAATGGCGGATGCAAGCTGGCTAGGGTTCCATCAAAAGGCGGACGTACGGCGGGACGATCGAGGAGGAATGGACGTCCGGGATCGCGCGATATCGGAGGATGCTAAAGCGCGTGTTCTATATAACATTAGCAGCAAGACGATATGATTGATTTGATGAAGATTGAAGGCGCAAAAGATAAGCGTGCGTGGTTTCCAGACCTTTGCTTTTGTTTTGATCCAGACCCGGCCTATAGCTATGATATGAAACTCCATGCACTACTAAAAATTCGGGCTATTGTAGAGGCCATAGGGCAGATTAGCCTCCTGCCACCCCGAGGAACATGGCAAAATTCAGCCTATTTTCACACGTCGCGTTTGCAAGCAATAAAAAATTGTCACAATAGGTAAGTCTTATTGCCACCGTTTTCCTAAATGGTTGCCACATACGGACAATTCTTGGACTTTTATTGCAATAGGTCGTATTTTGTCGTAACAAAAGAAAGTTGCTGTATTAACTTAACTTTTTATGGCAATATATCAAAGATATTGCTAAGACTGGTTTATCATGACAATAAATGTTTTATATTACAAAAAATTACAATTTTGCATTTTTATTTGAATAAATGCATGTTCTGGCTTTTGGAAGATATTGCCGTAAATATAGCCCTATTGCAATGATATGTCATCGTTTCGAGACACATGCAAATATGGTCCTCTACTTGCTGCGGCACAGCTTGATCCTTGGATGATCATTGGCCGCCTATCACTCTCTGAAGAGATGAGCTTTCAAAAACACTATGCCAAAAGCCGTATGAAAATATCTCATCAAGAGCTTTGTTCCCGTTTGTTGTCATGCGCAATAAACAGCATCATTTCACAAATTTTATTTTCCCCTCACTGCTCTGCAATAACTTGCAATATCGTTCAACGCGCTGCAGCTGACAATAGTTTGAGAAACATTTTCAAATGTAAAGAGCGTGCTCTGGTAGCTAATTTTGCCGAAACCACCAGCTGAATGCTCTCCAGACGAAAAGCTGCGTGCTTTCCCTTATCGCGTGATGTAATTTATCTAGTTTGGTTGGCAAAGGCAACAGGGTCAAAGCAGCTAGCACTCTCGAGACGACGTGCCTTTAGCTTAGGTTACTCTCGGATCGAATCTGTACCGTTCTTGTTTAAGCTCTACTGCAAGCTGTGTCGTTCTTCCTGCTTTGCCTGTCTTCGTAGCCGCAATATTCCCATAAATAACAATGCCAAGTAGACCATTTTTAACTGATATATACTCTCTCCGTTCTTTAATTAATGTCGTCGTTGACTTTTAAATTCAACTTTGACTATTAGTCTTATTAAAAAAATATAATAAATTTTATATATTTTGATATAATTTGATTTATCATTAGAGTTATTTCAATCACAATTTAAAATTTTACATATTCGAGCAAATTTTTTGAATAAAACAAATGGTCAACGTTGAATTTAAAAGTCAACAGCGACATCAATTAAAGAACGGAGAGATTACTATGTTTGGTGAACAAAGCGCTGCACAAAAGTAGCACTCGCGTGACCCATGGTTAGGTTAAGCATGCCACTAATTAAATTATAGGATCAGAGCAGATGAAGGTGCTGGTGGTCATTAGTCCTCCTGCAAATCGTAGCCGTACCCGTGCAGTGTTTATCCAATAATTAACAGTTTATGAGTGTCATCACGTATGCAAGTAGCAAAGGAAAGGCTATCGCTTGATCGTGATGGAATTGTGTAATCATAAGCCGCCGAACAGCATCTTTTTGTTTTTTGGGATCCGGTTCGGATTCGTAGCTTCATTGCAGTGGTCCGTGGACCAGTGGTTGCGTTGGTTCTTCCTTCCTCCTTTCCCTTCCCTGCCAAAACAGGGGCTGAAAGCTGACAATTTTGACGAATCCAGCTGCAGTTTAGCTGAAGTCTGTAATAAGTTACTATTACTATAAAAAAAAAGGGGCTGATAATTTGAAAAGATCTTCATTCTAGAAAGAAAAAAAAAATAGGAATTTTACAGTAGATCTCAAAAGGAGGCCTTACAAATATGCACCATGTCAAGGTAAACTACTAGAGATTGATTAAACTATAGTGCAATTTGCTGGTCTCCTTTTCTCACCGAGCGCTGTACGGGTACATGCACTGTAGGGCGCCATTTGTTTCCGCTGCCCGCAAAGTAGCTGGCAAGCGGCGATCTGTGGGGTGTGTGTGCTGGAGTTCGTCGAAAAGGAACATTGCCCGATCCATGGCTGCCTTTTGCTCGGCCACGAAACCACCAGGAAGAACACCCAGCACTAGCCATATTCAGCCTTTTTTCCCCCTGATCTCTGCTTCTAATGGTGAACACATCTTTGGCATATATGTAAATATATCATTAGAGCGCATATTCCCGGCCTTCCCTCCTTTTTTGATCTATTTGTATACAAATGCTAAATTCAGTGGCAGCTTGATTTTACAGCTCGCAGGGGACGAAGGGTAGTATATATGTAGATGCATGCATGTGATCCTCTGTTCACGCATACACGTATCCTTAAGCCCTAATTATGGTCGGTGCCGGCCCAGGCTGCAATCCTAGAGGCTTCAGGCTTGTGCATGCATGCAAGTCTACTGGGCGAAGGCGCTGCTGTATTTTTGCTGTATGCATACTTGTAGATCTTAACATATAATATTATCTGTACTTAAAATGAGTAAATTTCACAAAACTACATATATTTTACTTATATTATCATAAAACTACAGATTTAAAGTATAGTTTCAGAAAAATACAGATTTGCTACAGTAATTTCAGTAATATATGTATAAAATATATAGTTTTGTGATAAATTAAACAATAAAATCTGTAGTTTTGTGAAAATTTAGATACAAAATCTGTAGTTTTATGAGAAATTAGATACAAAATATATAGCTTTATAAAATTTTGACTTAAATCTGTAGTTTTGTGATAATATTGATAAAACATATATAGTTTTGTGAAATTTACTTTAAAATAAAACAAATGGACAGTACTAGAATTATAACATGATAACACACTAGTTTGTCGCTGCATGTAAAGGCTTCATTTGCGACGTCAATTATACTCGAGAATACCCTAGAAAGTAGTAGAAAGATTGCTTTGGAAGAAATAAAGCCCTTGATTGCCTCCTGATAGAAAGAAGGGAGAAGGCGCAAAGGAATCAGCCAAGCAGGCACAGTTTTGTCCGGCGTTGTTGGAGGTCGACGACACCTTGCAACGTTCTTCGCTTTGCCATCTGCATTTGCCAAACCATTCTAAATTAAATTTGGTATGTCTGCTACTTTGAGTAGCTGGAAGAATATATGTTCGGCCGTATTGTTAGGCACGCTGCTTATTGTTGGTGGCTATATACGGAGCATCAACCAAAAACGTCTGGAGGAGGTTAGGCCATTAGGCTCGGGCTCCGTTTGGAAGGGAGGAAAAAATCATCTTCCTATATTTTTTCTTACGAAATTGAGCTAATACTTATGAAATTTCTATGTTTGAGTCAGATAATGCATTCTGATGTTCATTCTGTATCCTTGCACCATGCGCCATCGAGTGCAGACGGCAGGACTCCAGGACAATCGACAAATAGTACCACGAATCCCTCTGTGAAAATGAGCTAGTGGTTTCCGTGCGATACTGTTCTTACGCGCGCACTGTAAAGCAACAATTCCCCTGTCACTGGAAATCGTCATTGATTCAACGACGTTAAGACAGCAGATTCACGTAAGGAAACAACAACGGTTTTATCCTCGAATTTGCAACAACTTTGAGACTGTCCGTGGCGATCAAGCGGCCATCACGGACTCTAAGCTCGGATTAACGGACAAGATCGAGATGAACCACAGCCCGTACATATATATCTACCGCCCGGCACGCAAGTGCCCGCGTCGTTAGGCGCGCGCTCTCAGTTGTGGCAGATCCTGGCGGTGGGCATGGTGACGCAGA